>JAGGCT020001092.1:0-50000 GCA_017654935.2 Phymorhynchus buccinoides
TTTTAAAAACTTAAATAAAGAGGTGTTCATAAATCTTTACAAATGTTTAATACGGCCTCATCTTGAGTATGGCAATATAATTTGGAATCCCTTTCTTAAACGACAGTCCAGTGCAATTGAGAAGGTACAGAGGAGAGCAACCAAACTGATAAAATCCATGAAAAATTTGGATTATGAGGACAGGCTAAGTAAATTAGACTTGCCATCTTTAAAATACAGAAGACTAAGGGGAGATTTGATAAATGCTTACAAGATTCTTCAAGGCACTGACAATACTAACAAAGGCTTGTTTCACTTGTCTAACGAAATTAGAACCCGTAATAGTGAACTTAAGATCCTAACCAGGTACAGCAGAACTAACATTAGAAAAAACTTTTTTTCTAACAGAGTCACCCAATATTGGAACAACCTCCCTGCACATACTAAACTGGCCTCAGATACTAACAAATTCAAAAACCTCCTAGACAGTGATCCAAAAATTGCCCTGTTAAAGTACATCCATGATTAGTGATGGATGCTAAAAACCGCCACAGCAATTGCCAAACTAACCAAAAGGAAGGACGCATTGAGAGGCTGCAAGGCCTGGTCGTCCAAATACCTGACCTGACCTGACCCATGTGCTATTATCCGTGGAATGAAATTAAAGGCTTTTTTGTGTAAGTCTTGTCCAATTCTTTACTGACTTCTAAATAGAAAAGGAGGCAACTGCTAGTTTGGAGGGCTGGGCTGAAATTTGTTTACCATAGACAAGCCTTGCCCATGGGACCTACTCCACACTCTTTGCCAAGAGATGTCGATGCTGGTTTGCAAAAGCCAACTAACTGACCACCAAGGGTTCATAATGTGCATCACTTCATTCTTGCTTGTTGCAGCATTGAATGAAAAGTTGTGTTTTACGTCCTCTCGACCCGGGTAGGCACATATGGGACATTGTTGCAGCATTGTACAAAAGGTTCAAAAGTTGCCTCATTGTGTTCCTTGTGAAATGAGTTCTGATACAAAAACTAAACAACAAACAAACAAACAAAAACAAAAAAGTTTCATTGCAAACAATTTTGGGACCACCATTTCAACTATGGGTTGGTTATTTGTACATAAAGTTCACAATTTTGGTCACTACCTTCCTTGGGGGATGATTTACAATTAGTTATTGTATGCTTACATTAGTTTAAATGGCCAATAATTTTTTAACCATAGCCTTTTTACAAACACCCAAACAGCCAGATAATTAATTTGATAAAGTAGCATAGATTCAAAACATTTGTGTGTGTGTGTGTGTGTGTGTGTTTGTGTGCATTTATACCAACAAATAGCCTCAGTAAATAGAATTGTCACCGCATTATGCAGTTCACCACCCTACAATTGTCAAGTTCAGGTGTTTGGTAATCCATACACACACAACAGTTATGTATTGCTCAACCCTGGAGAGACATCACATCTAGTGCAGCATCCACTTTTGGGGGGAATGCAGTTTTTTCTTCTTTTATGTGCGACTGATTAGGGAAGGGGAGGGCATAGTTTGACCAACCAATGACGGTCTTTTGTTGCCAATAGGTTCTTTTATGTGCGACTGATTAGGGAAGGGCATAGTTTGACCAACCAATGACGGTCTTTTGTTGCCAATACGTTCTTTTATGTGCGACTGATTAGGGAAGGGCATAGTTTGACCAACCAATGACGGTCTTTTGTTGCCAATAGATTATTTTATGTGCGACTGATTAGGGAAGGGGAGGGCATAGTTTGACCAACCAATGACGGTCTTTTGTTGCCAATAGGTTCTTTTATGTGCGTGAAGTGAGCGAGCACACAGGAGCTTAGCTTAAAGTCTCATCGAAAGAATTTTAAGTTTTGTGTTTAATCAGATGTAATTATTTCTATCAACATTTCTTTGCTGTAATTCACAATTAAAATTTTCCTCATGCAAAGGTGCTCATTAATTTTTTTCTGATCAATATTGTCAGACAGGAAACAATAATAAAAGGAAATGTAGAGCACGTCAACCCAATCTTTTCGACTCGTACCAAGCGCCCATAGCATCATTTTCATCAACATCATTCTCATCAATCAGAATTTTAAAGAGAGTTTAGATTTCTTAGCACTGTGACAGTGGCTCAGTGTGTGCAAATTAGTTCCTATGTATGTACGTTCCAACAAGTAAATTTAGTTCTATTGCACTGCTTTCAAATAGATCCTTTTGCTGCCTCTACAATTGTTTTTAATTCAAAATGGATAAACCTTAACTTTACACTGAATAGTGCTGTGAAAGCAAAACATTACCAAAACATTATTCCTTTTGTAGTGCAACAATAAGAACTAAAGCTTGAAGAATGTGTATTTAATTAAGCTCAGATTTTTATTAGCAGGAAGTTGAGTTCGTCATAAGCTCATCACTAGCCACATAATTACACCTGTCAGAATTAATGAAAAATAACAAAAAACAAAAGGTTCCCACCCATTTCTAAATAAAGATTTGGTTAAAATAAAACTGATATGAAAGGAACACACGCATTTGTACTTAAATTATAGGTTTAAAGTTTTGCAAAGGAAACTCAAAACGTGCAAAAAATAGAGTGCATTATAATGACCTTTGCCATGGTCATACCTGTCTTTTTTGTTTGTTATAATTCAAATTATAGTTTTACTGTAAATCTAGGAAATCAAATGTCAAGAAAATGTGGCATCCACAATTAAGATAAACTCATTTTATAATTGTGCAACAAGTTTTTTAAAATTTTAGAATTACTCTTCTTTAACCTTTTCTCGTTATTTTTTTAAAAGGCAACTTAACATTACTTATCCTCAAAAGTTGGAATGTGGTTGCCCACGTGGCAGGGTAATAAAAAACGGTCATGCATGTAATAATAATAATGGGAATTAATATAGCGCTCTTTCTCACATGAGCTCAGTGCGCTTTACATTGATAACAAGAACATTAAAGCAAACAAATAATGAATCATTAGAAAGTAAAATAAACAAGATGATTGCACGCAACTTTCTCTTTCTTTCTCACACACACACTCACATGCGCGCACACACACACACGCATACATACACAAACGCTCACATACACATGAACGCACGCATACACTCACACAATTATACAGGAGTAAAATAGTTACAATATGAAAATTCTAAGAAGAAACATAGACCACATTCACCTTCTCAATCAAGCTTAAATATACATTACTGCAAATAAAATCATACTGCCATCGATATACCAGTTACATGACTAGCTAGAATAGACAAATTTTGCAATGTTCTCATCCCTAGCTGGTGCATTTGTACCATAGTGTTCAAGTACTTCAGCTGTTGGGATGATCCCTGTAGTCTTTAAGCCAGGTATGACAACAACAAAACAACATTACTTAACCAGCCATGAAGTGAAAGCTGGTTAATGTTTTCAGGGCAGTGTGTTCCTGGCTATCCATCTATTTTTGTTAACATGATAGCATTTGAACGGAGGGGCTAGGAGCCTAAAATTCTGCATACGGTTAGGTAGTTAGGATATCTAGGCCAAGTACAAAGATGATGGTCATTGGTCAAGGTCACTGGAGCCAAAAATGTGCCCCATGCTGCTTGTTACTGTTGAGACACTGGTCCAAGGGAAACAAAATCTTGCTTTGAAATCAGCCACTAGCATGCAGTTACTTCCTTCTTTTTGTCTTTAAGGGTACTGCTCGACCCTCACTCTGTCAAATTTTGCATGTAGATAGGTAGCTAGGATATCTAGGCCAAGTTCGAAAATGAAGGTCATTGGTTAAGATCAAGGTCACAGGAGCCGACTGCTGCCGCGCAGTTGATTGATCTAGCGTTTTCACGCTCTAATTCTTGAATCTGTTTGCTTGTACAGTGGAACCTCCCTTATAAGACCTTCAAAAATAATCCAAAATGAGGTCTTAAATGGGAGGGAGTTGTATAAGGGAGGTAATTTTTATACTTACAAAGGGCAATGTTTCAGAGAAGTAGGTCTTATGTGGGAGGGAGTCTTATATTTTTATAACGTGAGTGTGTTAGTGTTATAAGGGAGGTTCCACTGTAAATGACTCAAGCTTTCACAACAGGTTACACAATAACAAATCAATTACAATATTTTTATTTTTATTTTTAAAACAGCCTCACACAACCAACATTTCACACAACACTTGGAGGTAAAATACTGTTTACAACCATAAAATTAAAGTTTTGTCATTGTACAAATTGTACATAAGGTGCCAGCAACATGAGCAATAAAAATGAAACGTATATTTTCATATTATAGCTGGCTTTATCCTGAGAGAGAGAGAGAGAGAGAGAGAGAGAGAGAGAGAGAGAGAGAGAGAGAGAGAGAGAGAGAGAGAGAGAGGGAAGTAAACGAAAAGGGTTGCTTAAGATTTTATGCACAAAATTCTTTCGCATGGAATGTGATTGGGTAAAAGAATGCCTGTTGAATTAAAAAAAGAAAAGAAAAGCTGCTATGAAAATGAGAATATAATCTCAAGTAAGCTCTGAAATCTGCTAAAACTATGATTAAAACCAAAGGAAAAAAATATATGCCACTATTTTGTGCAAATGTAAACAGAACATCAATATCCACTTTCTTTCATCCATATACTTTAAATCAAATCGAAACAAAATGAAATAAGCCTTTGTAAACACAGGCACAATCTCGTTTCTCAGATCTGTCTGATGACAAGGACTGAATAACAGTATAAAGTTTACAACAAATAACTTCATAAAACTGCCACTCTAAAAATATTTCACCTCCCTCCTAAAAATAGTTCATTGCCCCCCCCTCTTAAAAAATTAGTCAAAATAAATACAGAAAGAATAAGTTCATAATGTAATAACAACAAAATCAAACAAAAAGACACTGTCAATATGCTCTGTGTGTGTGTGTGTGTGTGTGTGTGTGTGTGTGAAATTCAAATCCCGTCTCCCCATAAAAAACCCCTCGCTTTTGGTCATTATGTACTTGGATTAATGCTAAGTTCTCTCATTTCTGTTAACACCACCTAAAACTCAGCTTGTTTCAGTGCTTGCTTCACAAGTTGATAACCGAAGCCAGATGCATGAAGACCGACTACAGTGTATACTAAAGGTGGACTGACAGCACAGCAGCGTTTCTAGTTCTCCGGGACATCTTGTTCTGCTGGTGGTTCGTACTGCTGAACCTGCACAAAACCAAGCATTTCCATAAGGAGTCGAAAAAATGCACGCATTAAGGTCAAACGTTTTGAAAAGTAAAGATTAATTTGACATTTATATGCACACGACACCCATACCTTTTGTTTAACTCTTCTAGCACAATGGGCGAATACATTCGCCTAGTACATCACTCTACATTCCCACCAAAGGCAAAGACATTCACTGCAATGTGTTTGTCTATTTTTAGAGCTTATGTCAATTATTTTTCCGCTAAAGCAACGCATGCGCACTAAAAAAAAATCGTTACTGTACTCCCCTCTTGGGGACAATGACAAACAAGAATGCAAAAAAAATACATGACGCTAGAAGAGTTAATTTCCGGAAGCTTTATTTTAAAGTAGAAAAGTGGGATTAATGTTATGCTATGCATAGCTATGCGAGGATTGTCTTTAGCCATGACAAGCTCCTAGCATAACATCATCAGTCTCCCACATAATAATAATAATACTACAATAATACATAGTTATTTATATAGCGCCTTTCTTTAGAATTAAACTCAAGGCACATTCACACATTCATTCGATCATCATCTAATTAATTTGAAAAGTTAGAGGGAGAAAGCTCTTTGAAACAAGTGAGTTTTCAAATGGGTTTTGAAAGCAGGAAGTGCTGAATTGTGACGGAGGTCAACAGGCAAGGAGTCCCAGACAGTGGGGGCGAAAAAACTAAAACTGCTTGTCCAAAAGACTTTAAATTCACTTTAGGAACTTTCAACAGTATGGCATGGGAAGATCAGAGTGAGCGAGAAAGAGTGTAAGTTTGGAGAGCACTTGAGAAGTAGGATGGTAGGGTCTGTTCAAAGTGGCAGAATGCAAGGATTGCCAGTTTGTACTCTAAACTGCACTGGCAGCCAGTGCAGCTCCCTGAGGAGTGGTGTGACATGGTCATGCCTTCGCTTTCGGAGTGTGAGCCGAGCTGCGCTGTTTTGGATTAGTTGTAAACGATCAATTTCTTCCTTTGGAAGACCGAAGAGAACAGAGTTGCAGAAGTCAAGGCAAGATGTGATAAGAGCTGTAACAAGGTGGTTGCATGAGCTAGTTGAGAGGAATGATCGAATGGACGCAATACGTCTCAGTTCGAGAAAACATGAACGGCAAACAATACTGATACTGATGCATTGAAAGGGTTTGGTCCATTGTAACCCCAAGGTACTTAACTGATGATTTGAAGGGAACAGTGTTACCTCCAATGTCTGCTGACTCACTGTCGATTGTTTCTAGACAATCCTCCAAAGTCTGAGTGTGCTTGCCCACGTGGCAGGGTAATCAAAAACGGTCACATACGTAATGTTCTCATCCCTAGCTGGTGCATTTGTACCATAGTGTTCAAGTGCTTTGGCTGTTGGGATGATCCCTGGAGTCCTTTAGCCAGGGTATGACAACAACAACAAAAGATATCTTAATGTTAATAAAAATTAAACTTAAAAGCCAGCAGATGCTGTTTCATTATGTGTGCAGGTGTGTGTATATTAGAGCAGCTGCGAGCATGCGAGTGTTTATCCTAAGTATTATCAGGAAACTCAAGATACAAACAACCCCAACCTTTGCTTTGAGTTCATTGTTTTCGTCTTGTAGCTGTTCACATTTTTGCCTGAGTTCTGTCACTTCTAGCTTCAGCGCCTCTACATCAGCAGTGTCTGGACCTGAAGCACCTAAATGTTGACGCAGAAAGCTGAACTCAGGTTAAGGTTACAGGCAGTACATTTATTTTTGTTAGTAACAGAATGAGAATGCACAATCGCTAACAGATCTATTAATGTAGTTGTGTGAGAGGATTCTCACATTTGTGAGAGCATTTGGCAGCCATAACCTTAAAATGGTTGATGTGTTGAATTTTCTGACATTTTGATAACATTTTATTAGCTTATTAACATATTTTACGGACGTACTAACATATTTTACGGACGTACAAGGCGCACCTGATTATAATTTTACACAAAATTCAATTTTGTTATTATAGTTTCTTACTATGTTATCAGTCACATTACAAGGTGCAGGGGTCTCAGTCTAGGAAAAAAGTATTGCCTTATAGTCTAAAATACAGTAACTTAATTTCATTCTATTGTCTGTATTCACAGATTTGGCAATGGATTAAATATCAACTGAAACGTGAAAAAAGAGTAGCCCAAATATCCTCTATATTCGCAAGTCAACCACCAGCTTCAGTAGTTTACCTTCTCAGTGTTGTGAGGAGATAGCTAGTACACACACTTTGAACATGACCCATATACTTAGCTAGGATTTACTCTGTGCACACTTCATAATACAATTTATGTAAAGTTGTATGGAATTAAAGTGACCCTACAGCTATAAATAACCAGCTAACTGCAGCTAATAGCCTGCCATGTGCCATTCAGTTACCAGTAGACTGTACTGTAGTGCCTTTATTTCAAATCGACCTAACTCTTGCTATTTCAGAACTTGACATAACTTACGTATGTAGATCATAGGTATGGTTATCTTAAACATCAAACGCCATTTGAAAAAAAAAACCCATTCAAAAAAGGATACTCCAGAGCATTGTTGGGTTTCTCTGGTTCCTCATACAAGCCAACAAGAACTGAAACAGAAAACAGAAATGACAAGTAAATAACAGAACATAAATATGTGTATAGAAGTTAGAACACACACACACACACACACACACACACACACACACACACAATGTATCACAAGTTTATTTCTTTTTTTTCTTTTTTGAGGCACTCACTTACAGCAACATATCTTAAAAGATACATGAATGAAAAAAATACATAAAGTTAAAAGAAACGCACAAAGGGGAAAACCCTTCTGGCTTCAAATTATAAAGAAAAATACTGAAAAAAATATAACACATGATAATCAATACTTATAATTTATAATTAATATTTAGGTTTCATACTTATAAAGATTCCCTGTTTCTTATTTTGTTGATATTTATGTAACTTTTTTTGTAAGTTGGGGCCAATTGACCACTGCAAAGAACACCTTTTGCAAGAGTGAATGCCCTTGGTGGGTGGGGGAAGATGGTTGAGTACGGACCAAACAAAGGCATAATTCTTACCAATAACTCTATTTGAGGCCACTTAATGGCTGCCTTTTGCAAGAGTGAATGCCCGTTTGGATACTGATCAACAAGGGCTTAACTCTTGTCGTCAAGGGCGTTAATAATCATACTTGCAGTGACATATAGTGAATAGTGAGAATGAGAGCTGTATGATAATGTTTCTCGACATGAAAGGTAAATTTACAGAGCTTAAATCATATGTGACACTGAAAGACTGAGAATGGAGGCATCGTAAGGCTTTGTATTGCAGCCTTGAAAACTAGTTGGCCTTTGGGGATAATCCATGAAATAATGGCTGAAATAATGGAAATGCATCTTTGACATGGCATCTCCACTAAAATCAAATTTGTGTCCAAGTTTCTGGAATAGCAATTGCCCCCTCTGTTATGTGCAGCTGACAGTCAAGCACGATTGACGAATACACACACATTAAGATATAATCATTATTTAACAAACCACAAAAACATATTAGAAGAGTTGAAATGCATTTCAACCATTAGGGGTGTTTACTGCAGTCATCGACTGGTGATATTCTATATATAATTTAGAACAAACAAACTTTACCAAAATAAACAATCAACTAACCAAGCTTTCCTGGGGTTCGTTTCACAAGAGGGAACGCTCGCACCGTTCACACAATTCGGCAAAAACGGTCCAAAGAAACACCTTTGTTTGCCGATAGTTTGGCTAACGCTTTGTTCTCCCTCCAGACATATTTGTTCGTAAACATTTTCTAAAGTGTTTCTTAGACCCCTTTTGGCGCAACAGTTATTTGCGTGAATAGTGTCCCCTAGTGAAACTCACCCCTGACTTTAATTGATCAAATTTCTCCTCATGACTAGCACTAACCTTTTGTGAGTGAATCCAAGACTCCTGCTTTTTCCAAATACTTGCGGAACTCTTCCCTCTTTGAATCTGCAGCCTAAAACAAACAAAAATATATGTTTTACTGAGACAGAGCTTACCAAGCGCAAAACATGCCAATTACATACATGTGTTTAAAAAGATGGAACAAAATAATGATCAACTCTTTTATAATCTGTAGTGTTACAATGAGTGAAAGAGAGACACATATTATGACATAGATAGATAGATAGAGAGAGAGAGAGTGAGAGATAGAGAGAGAGATAGAGACAGATAGCGCTGTGTATGTGCACTTTGTGTGTACAAGCATACTGGTGGTAAATATCTACTAGCGCAACGCCTAGTACTGGTAAATCCCAGAACCGGTAACGCCTAGTACCGGTAACGCCAAGAACCGGTAATGATAAGTAGCAGTTTCGCCGGGTCCGCAAAATATTATGTTATTAGAGAGAGAGAGAGAGAGAGAGAGAGAGAGAGAGAGAGAGAGAGAGAGAGACAGGAAGAGAGAGACAGACAGACAGAGAGACACATAGACATACAGAGACATGAGACACAGAGAGAGAGAGACAGACAGACAAAGGCAGAGAGAGAGAGAGAGAGAGAGAGAGAGAGAGAGAGAGAGAGAGAGAGAGAGAGAGAGAAACAGCGACTGTCGCGCACCCCCCCCTCCTCTGAGAGAAAGAAACAGCGACGCTCGCCCCCCCCCCCCCCCTCCCTGTTAAACTGAACTTCTAGTAGGCTAAGCTTGCCTGTCGGAATTTCCAGCACGAGTTACTCGTCAGTGAGAGGGGCACAAGGAAGGGTAGGGAGGGCATCTTGGAAGAGGCTAGAGGAGGGCAAGGGAAAAGAAAGGGGCGAGGGGGAAAAGGGGTTGGGTTTAAATCTGGTTTTTGAACTTGAAGACTTCCACCATATTGATGGCTGATCCATCTGGCAATAATCCAAGGGGAAAAGTCCTGCATGAAAGTAGTTGGTACGCCTTGAGCAGCATGCAGGTAGTTGATCTTGTTGGATGACAGGGAACTGTCTTCCAGGTGGAATTGATCAAGTTTCCATGATGAAATATGAAGCAGTTAGTGAGCTGAGCCTTTTTTCTTTTTTCTGATGGGGGGGACAGTTCAGCTACGTTCATGCTGCCACGCACAACTGTCGTGTGGGTGTACAAAAAACGGATGTGTGTGAGAAAAGGCGTTCATAGTGACCCGCACGTTTTCTGTCCGTGAGGCTGTTGGGAGGCTAGACACTGTTGATTTTCTGGACCTCTCTGTCCGTTACATAGATCTACACACATTGCACACACACACACACACACACAGACAGGGTAACTAACATTAATCTTGATCTATTCTAATCATTGTGTCAGTATGAACACCTTGGGCCGCTGCTTGTCATAAAAAGGAAGGGTCTACATCATTTCACATGACTTTTTTTCATCCACGCGCACGTCTGACTTGTAGCAAGCACGCACAGCTTTTTTTTGCGGACGAAGACTGCGTGCGTGTCTGTGGCAGTATGAACACCTTTGTAAGTAAGAATAAAGAAGGGATGTCGCACCTGCACGTTTTTTGTCGGTCAGCACGACAGTCGTACGTATCAGTATGTACACACCCTTCAGCTGCTCACACAGACTCCATGCAGGACGTCTGGCGGTGTCGGTTGATGGCCCAGCAATGCCACTCTCCACTGCACAGCTTCAAGTTCAGTTTTCTTGATGTTTTTGCTGGTATAGTAGTCCCACATGCTACTCGCATACTCAAGTGTTGGTCATACTAGAGTTGGGAAAGCTTTTTATTTGGATACTCCAAACTTTTAAGTGTTCTTATAACAAAGCCAAAAGTTTTGTTGGCTCTGTTGACAATGTTTAAGATGCAAGAGTCCCAGCGTAGTTTGTTGTTGTTCTTCTTCTTGCAGATGACAACCACCATCATCCTTTTGATGGTTCAGTTCTGTGTAATAGCTGGGGACTTCGGTCAAGTAGTAAAATATACTTCATACAGGGAAAAATTTCCTAGCCAACTGGATAATCAGCTTGGAATGTTCTGGGGGAAGGATGGGACAGGTTGGAAGGTCAGGGAACATTGGAAGGGTGACGGAAAATGAGTGGGGCAGGGTCAAAGGGGGAATGGAAATTGGGTTGGGGTGGAGGAGGGGGGGCTGTTTATATATGCTGGACTTGAAGCTCTCCACTGAGGCCGATGTTACTGCCTCAGGTGGGAGGGAGTTCCACTCAGAGATAGTCCGTGAAAAAAAGGAAAACTTTCTGTATCTGGTTTTGTAAGACAGGAGGAGGCATGTTGATTGGTGAGACTTTTCCGTTTGTCTTGTTGGCAGTGTATGGGGTGTTGATAGTGGTGGAACTTAAAGAAAGTCGCAAGTCTGGATGTTTGAAATGGTAACTCCCAGGTATTGTACTTTATTTCGTCAGGATAACAATAAATCTCAGACCAAACATCAGTTAGTTCAGCACCTCTTCTAGTTAATCATCAGAATCTTTGGTATGATGAAGATGGATGATCAAATGAAGAAAGTTGGATTGAGATTTCAAGCCATGAATATGGTACTGGCTCACTCTGGGATGTTTCTTTCTCATGAACTGGATAGACTGGTGCTTGTCAAGGTGGAATTTCATGAGCCATTTCACCACCCAGTCTCAGTCTGTGAGTATAATGATCAGTCGAGTAGCAATAGTCTAAGTCTTAAGGCACAGAGTGTTGCTTGCAAGACGTGTTGCTGCGAAGTAGGTGGTTCCGAGGACAGAACCTTCTTCTTCTCTTTTGGGCCCATGATCACTCGGTTGATCATTCTGGCACCCTCAGGGAAAAAAAAGACTAAAAAATCCCTGGGAGATAGATATGATTGATCTGTCGTTCTATGAATAATGAAAATAGCCCTGACCTGGTCTATCCCTTTCTGAGAGTTTCGAGACAGCAATGTAAAAGTTGCTTTTTTGTGAGCATTTTTTAATGGGGAAAAAATGGGGTGGGGGGGTGGGGTATGGAAAGTCAAAGTGCCTTAGTAAAACTCTAACATTTGCAATGAGGTAGATGCTTCCGCATAGCAACCAGTCACTTTTGACTATTATAATGCTTTAATTGTACACTCAACACTGTGTGTACTGACTCAATCAGTCTATTTTTTTCATACTGGAAAAAATGATATTTGAAGACTCACTACTCAGCCTACACTAGTAGCCTACAGAGTACAGTCACTGAGTCAGTGTAACACTAACAGTAGACTCTAAGACTTAGACTGTAGTAGACATGAGTAGTGCTGCACACTTTTTGTAGCATCTAAGCATGTCAAAAAATTCTATAAAAACATATCAAATTATAGCAGCATACAGAACACAACATAGCAAAACTACAAAATACCTTGTACGAGGTCATTTTGAATATATAATAATATCTTTCAGTTCTGGAAAACTTCTAGAAAAGGGAAAGCAGCCGCTGAATGTTACTGTTGCCAAGTACCGTTGTATATCTCTCGAAACACGAGATAAAGTTAGGAAAAACGAGATAAAAAAAAAAATTAACACATCTAGAATACATGTGTACCTTTTTCTTTTTTTTTAAGATGAGAGATTTTTATATGAACTCTATCTTGAAAAGAAAAGAAGAAAAACGAGAAAAAGTTGAAAAAAAAGGGGGGAGGGTGTCTGGGGGCTGCAAGGGAAATAACTCTAAATAACTTCGACGAAAGTCCGCGAATGGCGACTGCTTGCGCAAACTGAGGAGCTGCACAAGTGAGAAGACAAGAAGTCTGACTTCGATTTGCTCTTCACATCCCATTGCATGATTCTTAGATTGCATATGTTTACACGTCTACATGATAGGAATCTGTTTTTACTTTTTCTTAACGCAAATGGTCTTTTGTTTTTTAGGGCCTTCAAGTTCAAGGCTTCAATTCACTCACTGTCACTGACTCGCTGCATTAGATTAGATTGTTCACTTTGCAGCAGAATCTTCAGCGTGATGAAGTTGGCTGCCTAAGGCGAAGAAGAATTAACTGTGTTGATAAGCCCAGATAAGGCTTATAATAAAAAAAATTAAGGCCAATGCACTGCAGCACGCTAGCAGTGACTGAGTGAGCGGTGTCGCAGTCAAAAGTGTAGCTCGTGCAAATCTGCCGCTCGCTACTATGAGTATGAGAGTGTATTTGCGAAGGTGCTGAAACTCCCCGCATAATAAACAAATCCCTCCCCCCCCCCCCCCCCCCCCCCCCATGTGGGACTGGGTGTTCTCGGACTAGCCAGGGGTGTCCTCTTATCTATTTAGTCCCCCCCCCATGGTTTTGAAGGTGGGGCTGTGCGGATCAGGATTATCCCGGGGGCTGGTGCAGCCGGATTGGCCTGACCAGAGTAAAAAAAAGGTTGATGAAAAACCCTCCTCCAACAGACCCCAGATCTGAAATAAACAAATCAGCCCCCAACCCCAACCCCCATTTTGCCTGCTCTGCCTCCCCCCTCCTTCATTTCAAATTTCGAGTTAGAGTAGGTAACTAGGTTGCTGCTGGACTTGACATCATGCTGTTGTTGAACGCTGAAGCCAGATCATCCAAGTTAGAATATATTTAGTTTGTTTGTTTGTCTATTTTTATTTATTTATTTTATTTCTATTTATTTTGTTGTTGTAAATGTAAGTGTTGCTCTCCCTATGTTTGTCGATATAATGCTACAAAGTGCTTTCGACTTATCAAGATCAAGTTCAAAAAGATAATTTGGTTTCCACATTGAATGTCACTGTCAGTTTCATTGAGGTATGCTCCACCTTGGCATAAGGCTATGTCAGACCAATTGACATGAGTTAGAACACCAAGGCTATGTCAAAATGTTGTTATGTTCTGCAAAGTTATGTTGGGATTGTCTTTAGCCATGGCAAGCTCCTAGCATAACATCATCAGTCCAAAATCCTCCGAAGTCAGAGTGTGGCTGCCCACATGGTGAGGTAATCAAAAACGGTTACACACATAATGTTCTTATCCCTAGCTGGTGCATTTGTACCATAGTGTTCAAGTGCTTCGGCTGTTGGAATGATCCCTGGAGTCTTTAAGCCAGGGTACGACAACAACAACATTGAGGTATGCTAACTCACAAGTTGTAGGGATGCTTTTTTTTCTGGTGTACACCTGATTTCTGGTTTTTGATTGCTGAAATTTAAATATTTTTTTGAATGTTCCAAAATATGGCTTATGGTTCTGGGAGTATAATTATTGGGATGAAAAACATATTTGGTTGAGACAACTTTTAATGTAGTTGGATGTAAGTCTGTTCTAAAAGTCCCCTCTCCCCCCTTCCCCTGTCCGCCCTCCCCTCCTCCCCTATTGATTTTTCAATAGGGATGGAAAATGTTAAGAATTTTAAATGCATTTTGTTTTGTTTTTCTATTCTATGTGTTTGTATTTGTTTTCCAGGTGATGGATAACTTGGCAGATTTGGCGGCAGTTCTCAGGGCCCTTGATGCAGACAAAATCACAGATCGAAAGGTACTCTTTCATACGGCATTGAGAAAATCTATAATTTATAAGTCTGTGTGAATTTATTGTTATCACTCAGTAACTCATGGCTCCAAAAACAACAGTTCATTTTATGTTACTTCATTGTCTGTAATGTGAAATAAGAATTTATGTAATAGACGTGTTAACCTTTTCTTTGCAAAAGGAATCTGATACAAAAGTCAGACACATTGCAATGATATGGAAACAACAGCTGCTGAAGGTGTTAGTATACATGTATGTCCTTGTGTTGATCAGTTTTCTCATTTTTACAAGACATTGAACATGTGTAAGAGTTTGTCGGGAGCCAGAATTGTTAAGAGGATGTTTACTGATATAAAACAACAATTTCCCAGTTATATAATTTAAACTGAAAAGCCACATTTGTTGCTTTGTCAACCTGGTATTGCAGTACCTCCAGGATCTGCTCAGAGCATTGATTGATGGTTGGTTGATGGCTTGTCCCATATGTGCTGTTTTGCAGCCGAGTGTATGTAAACCTAACTTTCATTCATTTGCTGCTTTGATCATCGATGCTTATGTTTTGCAAATGGGAGGCTTCTGAAATCTTTTCATTTTCTTTAAAAATATGATGTTGCAGAAGGGCGCTGACAGACTTAGAAGTTTGCTGTCTAGACCTTCAGTTGCCAACGCTCTGACCCAACACAACGAAGATAATCAGCGTGGAACAAAGGGCCAGCTGACATGGAACAGTGTCCTTAAGGTAGATACAGCCCATTTTAACACTCCTAGTTCCGTGAAAGCAAGAACACAGGGTTATGTGTTTCTTTGTGCTTGCATATCTGTGTGTAAGCGAAAATGTTTTCCATTTACCACAGCCTATCTGCTACTAAACTACTAGTAGTTAGTAGTTCAGCAGTCATCTTCGTTTCTTCACATACTAAAAAACCATTTAAAGACCCAACCACTATCAAATTTTAACTCAGACTCAGCACAGAAAAGAAGGTGGGACGTTGATAAAGACCAGATACACCTAACAACCATACAAAGCTCAAGTGTTTGTGAACCTTGCATAAAGGATGGTGTCTCATACAGCAGGATGACTTGATCCTTTGCTTAAACCATACCGTACATGGTCCATCTTTCAAGTTTAGTTGTCATTTCTGAAATTTATTGTACAAATAGCTCTTGTTCTTTGCTCCATAAATTTCTGTCATGACTGCCTCACCCAATGCTTTTTACCCCTTTCACCGTCAGCCATTTTTCAGCCAGAAATTACTGTCAAACTTACCTGGGTAAAGAAAAGTTGGCGTCTGCAATACTGTGAATCCCTCCCATGAATGATGCTTTTCCTTATCTCCCAAAATTAACACCATGAGGTCATTGGATAACAAATTCTAATTTCGTGCCTTTCAGTGATATGGGTGTGAAATGAGTGTCGTATGGAAATGCGACATTAGAGGCGAAAAGGTTAAGGAAAACTGCCTTCCCAAATTTATGTCCGTCTCACTCAGGTGTAAAGAATGTCTTTAATAATAAAACCTGAATATGATTTAACTACTTCTTCTTCTTCTTTTTCTTCTGCTTTCCCAGGCCATAATGGGTAAGGTACGTATGCGTCCGTTTTTCAGTTTTCACTGGTGTCCCCGCTGCGTACATCCGACATTCTGATTTTGGAGGAGCTCAAAGGATAAAAATTATTTGGAAGATTGTTTTTTTAAAAAGGCAGGAGAATGGGTCAATAAGTCAGAAAGATAGTAGATGACAGAAAGCAAAGGAAAAAAGGCAGTATTCAAAGAGAGTGGCAGATTAGAGGAAGTTACATGCACAGAACTTCCAGAAGGTGGGGGTAACTTTTTACGAAAGACCCCCCCTCCCCCCTCCGGTATTCTCACAGGGAGAGACTCGTGGAGGGGGCGGGGTCGTCCAGCTCCCCGTATGGAGGCACGAAGCATCCACCCACTGCCCGAATATGTAAACTTTTCATTGATTTATCACTTTTAGTGTGACGGTGAGGGTATATCGCATTGTGTTTAGGCGGTGATCGGCTACATCCACGTGGAAACGGGGGCCCTGCAGAAGGCGAAGGAGACAGTGTCAGCCACCACTCTGGCTAACAGAGACAAGAAGAAGCAGGAGGTCAGCTCCTTGTTCAAGTTTGTCGTCCGCACGGCTGAAAAATGTGAGTACAGAAGGGCTGGGTGGGGTGGTGGTGGATAAGGAACGGGTGAGAATGCTTAACATTGGGTGAGGGATTGTGGTACTGTGGTGTATGTGAGTGTGTGTGTGTGCATGTGCGCAGCAGCACCATCTTTAGCTTGTTATATTTACATTTTGTATCACTTCAGCAGTTTTCATTTCATCACTTTTTTTTTTACTTCAACATGTGAAACATCCTCTTGGAAGAATTGTGCTTTTGCTATCTCTTGCTAATTTATTTGCTGCAGATTTGTTTCACCAAGTTAGGGAGACATTCTACTGTTTCTAATTTGTGTGTGAGGGTTTAACATCTGAAGCCTCTATGTGTTCAGATGGGGGTCGGCTGAAGAGCAGTGTGTTGCTGGGCCATGTGGTGGAGTTGATGAAGGGGGAGTACACGTGTGCCGCCTTCGGCTGTGACTACAGCAGCGTCCTCCTCAAGAACATCCTCGGCGTGCGCTCCTACTGGATAGAGATCCCTCACAAGACATGGCAAGGTGACTCTCAGTGATTTAAAGGGGCACCCTGACGGATGAGTTATTGCAAGAAACACGTCGAGATCACCAGGAAAACACCCATTACAAAGATCGCAACACTCACTTTGCTCTGGTTTCCTAGAAATAAAACCGTCAAATCGGCGATTCCTTCTTGGCGGAGGTGTTGGAAGTCAAATTCTTTCACTGAAAGAGAAGGCATGTGCCTTTTCTTTTCTAATGGCCGCCTGAGTCGCTTAGACCAAATCACAAAATTTCCATAATACAAGCCTTTTTATTTAGTTTACCAGAGTTTCACTCACAGCAAAGGAAATGGCTCTTTTTTTAATTTTATTGCACTACAAAGAAGAAAAAGCTTCAACCACTCTTGAGTGTCCTCCACCCACTCGTCCATAATGGCTTCTCTCTCTGGCAACTCCGCCAAGGAGGAATCGCTGTTTTGACTGTTTGATTTCTAGGAAACCAGAGCAAAGTGAGTGCTCTGATCCTTGAAAAGGCTGTCTTTCTGGTGATCTCAACGTGTTTCTTGCAAAAACTTATCCGTCAGGGTGTCACTTTAAAGTCAGCATCAAAGCAATATGTTAAGAGTATCCTGTGTAGTGCTAGTGGGATGGATAACACATATTCCCATAGCATGCACGCACACACAAAAAGGGGTGGGGTGGGTTGGCGCTGCACTGGAGGCAACCCGTTCTCCAGCCTAGTGTATGTGACTTCAGAGTAGGGTAATACCAATATCAATACAGACAAACCCCTATTTTACGACCCTCTGTTAAGCGACCACCTCTCATTTTTTGGGTTTTTTGGGTGGGGTGAGTGGTGGTGATGGTAACGGTGTGTGTGTGTGTGTGTGTGTGTGTGTGTGTGCCGGTACGTGCGTGTATGTGTGGGTGGGGTGTGTATGTGTATGCCTATTTGCATGTGCGTGAGCGATTATTTCGTGGTGTTGTTGAATTTGTTGCTTCTTGATTTTTGTTGTTGTTAAGCGCATAGAGCTCCACATTGGTGGAGGAATGCGCTATATAAATGATTCACTATTATTATTATTATTATTTCAGACCGGATTTGTTGGCACAGATGCATTTTACTATGTAAACGACCTCTCTTAACCAACTTCCTCTAAAACGCGACTTACGACCGCCATTTTGTTGGTTTTTACGACCGTTGCTGTCGTCTGCATAGACTTCGAGCAAAGGGAAACAACCACGGTCAAGGGCCTGAAAGCGGAGTCGCTTCCCTTGTAGAAAAGATGGTGGAGAGCGTAGGAAAAGCACGAAAACCACTGACTTTGAAAAAGAAAACCACTGACTTTAGACGAGAGTGGAGGTGATTAAAAGAAGTCGGCAAAGTGAAACTGTAATATCGATTGCACAATCCTATGGAGTTGGAAAGACCCAAATCCAGTTTTAATATGTCATTGTATGTGTGCATGAAGAAGAGAGTATGAACTGTGCTGAACTTTTTCTTTCTACGGCTGCCAGTGAAAACCTCCGTCATACGACCCCTCCAATTTACGACCGATTTTTCCGGACATTTTGGAAGTCTTAAAATAGAGGTTTGTCTGTACCAACAAAGTGAATTGGTTTGGTTTTAATGTCACATTCTAACTTTTGATCATGAAAATCAAACTGGCATCTGGACTTGAACAGGGTGTTATGTAAATGATTGTGGTGGTATGCATTTTTTGGGCTGATGTGCTATAGATGGGAAGTTGAGGGGACAAACTTTTCTTTGTTGTTGTTTCATGCTTTATTTTTATTTTTTTTAGGATCTGTATAGGAAAAATAACAAATAGAAGAAGAATTGAAAAGCCAAACAAATCAAAACAAAAAGACAGACATGTGCAGTGCATGCATGCGCATACTGCATGGATACTCTCACACAGTATGCACAAGTACGCGGACATGCACACATTCAAACCCTCACCCACACATAGCACACACGCACACACAGACTCTCACACATGTATGTAAAAGCTTGAGGTGACTTGGAGAGGGTGGGGGTTTGGGGGTAGGGTGGGGGTGAATAAATTAATGCGAGGATAGAAATGGTGGGAAAGAGGGCAGTTCTTAATGTTTTGATAGTCATTTGTATCGACCCTAACTATGTTCAATTTTGTTGGCGAAGAATGATTTGTTATTCATTTTCCCTTAGTTTTGTTTCCATTTTTAATGCATGCAAATCTGTTTCCTTGCTTGTATTGTGCTTGTACGAGACCACACTGTAATTTCACCTAATGTGATAATAAAGTACTTTTGACTTTTGACACACACACACACACAAACACACACACTATGGTGTAGAGTAACACGTTCGTCTCATGTCAGTTAAACCTGAGTTCGAACCTGGGTACAGGGGATTTTTCCTCACACTTGCACTAGGCCTTATGGTCTGAACGTGGAGTCTTTCGGATGAGACGATAAACCGAGGTCCCGTGTGCCCATGCACTTAGCACACGTTAAACCCAGTGACAACGAAAAAGTTATTATTTGGTCAAAATGCCCCCCCTTCCTTCCTCATCAGTACAAAAAACGGGTGGCGCGCCTCTGGCTGCGACATCCTTTCCAGGTGGGAGCAACCCGAATTTCACAGAGATGCATCAGTGACTATAAAATACCAAATACCCAAAATACCAAACATCCATCCATGACATTGTAATTTTCACACAACAAACACAGACAGGTGTCCCGTCTTTCTGTGTCCATTGCAGAGCTGCTGGTGCTGTACTGCCAGCTGTTTCTGGACACGCAGTGTGGGGTGGACAGGGTCCTTGTGGCTCAGCTGATCAAGGTCATCATGCAGGGCACCGCTCGACAGTGTGACGTACCGCCGAAAAAATTCCTCAGTTTTTACGCCGAAGCCTTCAAGAATATCAAGTAAGTTGGACAGAGACGTTGATTTGTGATCTTTATTTTAACAGACGTGAGTCCATCCTGATTGATCACAATGTTAAATAATGTATTGCAACATAATAATTATGTTTGGGATGTAAAGAGGCACCTAAAGTTTTTATTTGTTCATGGAGCACAGTAAGCATGACAACTTCGAAAGAATGATTATTATTGTCAGGCATTTTCTATTCTTTTATGTGAAATATTAATTTAGTAGAGAACATACATCTGCTCAGTCTGGCTGTCTTTGGCTTATGAATGGGGTTAGACTTTGTTTCAAGTGAAGAATGCCCTACCAAAGATACATTCCCATTATCTCATTCAAAAGGGTTCCTAGAGGCTGAGTACAATATTTTACAGGCTGATTTGTTGTTCCTGTAAGGCGATACTTTTTTCACCTGTGTGTGTGCGTGTGCGCGCGCCTGTCTGAATATGTATGTGCATGCATGTACATGCAAGTAGTTATGCGTGTGCATGCAAGTTCTTGTGCTGAGTTGTGTGCAGTCTACGAGTGCTGTATTGCAGCAAAATTCCACCTTTAAGAGCTGAATTTCTTTTCTAATTTTTTCCTCAATGTTTATCTGATGGTTGTACTTGCAGGGAATTGAAGGGCATGGTGACGTTGGAGCACCTGGTGTCGTCCCTCAACGTGTTTGTCAGGGCCATAGCCCCCAACAGCAGGGTGCAGATCTGCAAGCTGGGTGAAGCCATCATGTCAGGGCTCCTCTGTCTCTGGGACAACTACCCTTCAGACACACTCAAGGTGGGAAGTTTTGTCTTTCGAAAAACGAAATGAAAATTCTGTGTTTGTTTGTTATGGTTTCTTAGTTAAAAAATGAACCTCCCCACACTCTGAAAGTGGGCATTTTCTAAGTTTAAAAAAAAAGTGTTTGACTGTAGTTATTCTTTAGTTGAACTACAGTTACCCTTCAGACACTTTCAAGATGTGCCATTTTGACAAACTTCGAAACAAGAGCAAAAGTTTCTGTTGTTTGATGGTATTTTGTTCTTAGTTATTGCTTATTCATCACACATTCTGAAGGTTTGGATATTAAACTTTTGGGGACAAAATTCTGTCTGTATTTATTAATTTCTGCCAACTTTTCCATTTTACTTTTAGGCAAAATATCTTCCACTCAGACTTTTTCTCGCCCTTCCACTCGACTCTATAAAATTCAGTTCTTACAAAAATCAATAACAACAAACCTTTACCAATAGGGCTTTATACTACTTCTTCGTGATACGCAAGGGTGATAATTTTATGTCTGAATCGACCGCGCCACTTAGTGCTGAGTCAGGGGAAGGTAATTTTCAGCGACTATATACTACTTGTGACGTGCAAGGGCGATGATTTTATGTAGGTGGCGCGCGTTTCAATGTACGAGATAGGGGCAGAGAATTTTCAGTATAAAGCCTCATTGCTCAGCATACAAATCAGCACAGTTGCTGTGTACATAACCAAGTTTTCAATTTTGAGAACGGTTTCCGCTTCCAAACTTCTTTTACTTGCTGTGATTCGTGCCATCAACCGCCAGTATGGATACGAAGTAGAACTGTAGCCCTAAGTGACAGAAAAAGAGAACCAATCAAAAATTCCACTCTATATATATAATGTACAAGTATCATTTGTTGTCATGAGGTCAAAGTTGATGCACGATGTAGATCTACAATATGCTCACTCGATTTTAAGATCCACAGAGGGTCTCCTGCCAAGCAACATCACATTGAGATTTCTAATTCTAAGACTTTGTCTGCTTCTGTTACCAGCAGTGAGGAATGATGCTGTGTCAAAATGCCGCTTTGTAGCCACAAACAAATAGTCCTCTCTTGTCTGTTAGGGGGTTGGCAGGTTTGTTTAGTGTTTTTGTCACACATTTTACACTCATTATTTTCACTGATGTGTCCACATTGTCTGGAAAAAGATGTCAAATTTTCTGTAGAAAAATCTAAAAAAAAAACAACAACTTTGAATGTGTCATTGTGTGTCTATGCTGCAAGTGTTTGTTGTTGTTTTTTCTATGCAGGATGAGATTGTAATGTTCATGAAGCTTCAGGTGGAGGCTCACCACCCGTGTGGGGTGAGGACAACAGAGGCTGGGGCTTTTGCCGTGGACTGGGACCTGTGGAAGGTACTGACTGGCTCCGCTTTGCACACTGTCTGCCCTTCTACCTTTCAGCCAATTTGCCCATTGAAAAACGAAAGCAAATAACACATCACATATATTTTAGTGAAAAGAATATGTGTGTACAAGTGTTCATGTGTCTGTGTGTTTCTGGGCAAGAAAGAATCATTTTGTTTGCACTTCCCTACGTTACAGTGTTATGAGACAAGCAAAGGACATTTTTAAATACTGCATTGCAAGTATGATTCATGTCAACAAATTGGAACTTTTTTTTTGTGGGGGGGGGGGGGGGGGGGGGGGGGGATGGGATGTATGCTTTTTTCATGTAAAGTGATTTTTCTAAATAATTCTAAGTACATGTATTTTGAATATCTTTGGTGTGCATGAGGTAAACTTACTTTTTTTTCTTTTTTTTCATGTAAAGCGCGGTGAGTCCTGTGTCAGGAGAATAACGCTATAGAGGATTTATTTATTATTATTATTATACTTACTGTTTTGGTGATTATCTTGTTGATTATTATTGTTGCTATGCATTGACCTTTTTGATAATAATGATTTCAGGGTCATTTGTCCAAGATGTATGATATGATCAAAGCTGATATCGACCTGCTAGGAGGACGCCAGAGATTTACCTCGGGGTAAGGTTTCTGTTAAACTGTTTCTTGAAAGCTGAATAACTCGGGTGTGATTGTTTTTACTGATTCTGTTTGGCACTGAAAAGTGAAACAAAGGAATCTTAAAAATTGTATGGTATCATTGATTGCTTGTAAAAAAAAGAAAATGTGATTGGGGGAAGGGAGGGGAGGGATTTGAAAGATATTTTAATTAACTAATAGGACAATAAATTTAGGTGTGCGAGTGAGCTTGCACATGGATATGAACATGTGCGTGTAGAATTGGCATTATGCATGCCTACCCCCCCCCCCCCCCCCCCCCCCCCCCCCCCCCCCCCCGTGGGGATACCGGGGGTGGGGGTGGGAGGGGCTTTTGTATGAATAGTTCCCCCACCTTCTGGAAGTTATGTGCTTGTAACTTCCTCTCATCTGTCACTCTTTGACTGTCTTTTCCCTTTGCTTGCTGTCATCTACTATCTTTCTGCCTAACCGGTCCATTCTCCTACCTTTTTTCACGACACACTCAAAAAGATTTCCTCCAGCCGAAGTCGGACTTGCCGGGCCTAACTATTTCTTAGTTAGGCGCATAACGGCAGCATGAGTATGACACATCTGCGCTCATAATCGACAGGCAACTGTCTGAGCGATCGAAGAAGAAGAATGCTTGCCTACACAGCCTATGTATGTCTTCATGAAAGTAAATTTAATTGTAAAATTTCTAACGCATATCAACTCAACACAGACACACATTGTGTGTGTGTGACAATGAATGATGGTGTAAGCGCTCACTGAAACAGGATATAAGCATGTCATAGATATAAATCTTAAAGAAATTGAAAATTTCACAGTGAAATGCTGAATGTTTGTTTCCTTGTATTTTTCAGAACGTGTAATGTCATGAAAGACTTCTATGTAGAACTTGCTGCGGACATTTGCCATCAGGTGGGTTGATAGAAGTTGAACGTTTCCGCTGTTAAATTAAACGTGTACCGGTACTTAATTTTAATATTCAATAATTTTTATTCCGTCTCTTCACTCATTCCACAAGTCCTGCTTTCACTCACTCTTTTCCCCCGAAGACGGAGTGTGGCTGCCCACATGGCGGGGTAATAAAAAAACGGTCACACACGTAATGTTCTCATCCCTAGCTGATGCATTTGTACCTTAGTGTTCAAGTGCTTCTCGCTGTTGGGATGATCCCTGGAGTCTTTTAGCCAGGGTAAGCCAACCAACCAACCAACCAACCAACTCACTCTTTCACCCCATAAACATATACATATAACGAAACTAGAGCAAACATAAAAAAAAGTAGCCTGTCAAAATTAACAGAATGAAAAAAAATTAAAGAAGCGATCATTTTTTCAAGCTTAATCGAATGAAACATAATAATTGAAAGCAGTTTTACACAAATTATTATCAAAGAGAGGTGTTTTTTTCATTACAAAACATCAATGACAGCTACATAGACAACAACATTAATATGATCTTTACAGTAATTAAACATAGGAAGAAATATGAGCAAGATCATAGGGTAAATATGGCATCACAAAGTTAAACACACACAGATGCACGCAGACAGACAGAAACGCACACACGCACGCACGCACACGCACACACACACACTCGCACAGGATCCTAAGAGTTACAGAAAAAAAATCCTAACAGTAACAAAGTGTACGATTCAAAATATTGTGTGGAGTGATACAAGTTTGAGTACAATGAAACTTATTTCTAAATCTTTCTACAAGAAACTCGTCAACTCGTTCTGGAAGCAATAAATACCAGTACTTAATTTTGAAGGAAGTTATTTCTGAAGCTATTCTTTTCAATTGTACATATAATAAATACTTTTTAAGGTATGAATAAAGGTATTATTTTGCACGCATTTGCAACAGAGACAACAGCATACTTTCCTGAAAGTTTAAGTGCATATGTGCATGCACACACAACCATTCATGTGTGTGTGTGTGCACAAGTGCATACATCAGGCATGGGAATTGTCCGCGAATTCACGGATTTCCCGCGATTTTTGTGTGGAAATTGTTACTAAATACTTCGTTTTTGTTACTAAATACTTCAATTGGGGGGCTTTTCAGAGTTTTTTGTCTCTGACAATTCCCATGCCTGATACATGACGATGCACATATGTGCATGCACGCACAACCATGCATGTACATATGTACATGCATAGTATGCACTTGTGCGCACACACACAGACACGCGTACACTCTCACACAAACACACACATGTACACATACTCGCACACATTCTCTTTCTCTCAAGCATTCACACAAGCAGGTGCTTGCTTCTTCACTTTGAAACTGCTGATAATTACTTAGTATAATTGTAGTGGTTTCAGTGTTACTGCTGCTGTTTTTGTGCAGCTGTTCAGTGAAGCCAGGGAGAGTTCCACGGGGACGCCGCCTGAAGAGGCCAGTGAGGGCGCCCCCGCCAAGAAGCGCCGCCTGTTGTCAGGGTGGACAACTCTGCTGGACACTATCAGCGCTAAAGGCAACTCACTGCAGCTGATACCCTGGTTCGTCATTTAGATGACTGTTTTTTTCCTTCAATTTTGCATACCCCCATTGGTTTTTTTAATGCCTTTACTGTCGGAGAAGAATTGAGAGATTTACTTTTTTAAAATAATAAAATAGCAGGTAGACCCATTAAGCTCACTGACAAAATTATCTGGAGATATATTCCTAATCTAATAATAATTATAATGAGGAAAATTGATATAGCGCCCATTCCACTATGTAGGCTACAGGGCGCTTTACACAGAATTGAAATGGAATAAAAACATGAAACAAAAATCCAATAACATGAGTAGACAAAACGATACAGTTTGGCCGGTAAAAATGCACATAACAATCAGCAACAACAACTGCTGTGACTACTACTACTGCTACTACTTCTACTACTACTACTAACTACTACTACCACCAACACTACTACTACTACTACTACTACTACTACTTATAATAGGCCTAATAGTAATACACGTATGCATTGTCACACAATTAAACATTTTAATTTCAAACATTTTTTTAGATAATGAAACCTGTGTGCAGGTTACAGTTGCTGGGCTGCATTGTGGAGAAGTACCCTGGTTCTGTGGCACTGATGAATGGAGCTGAGGTGCTGCGCACTCTGCATCAAGTCCTCGTCACCTGCAAAACGTAAACGCATTAACCCTTTCGCCGCCTGCCATTTTTCAGCAACAAAATGTCCATTAAACTTACCTAGGTAGAGAAAAAATCTGGTCTGCAATAGTGGGGATCCCTCTATGCCTATCCTTACCTCCCCAAATTTTGAAAATAGGCTCTTTGGATAACAGACCCTGGTTTGAGGCCTTTTTTGTGACATGTGTGGGTGTTATATCATTGTGGTGCTAAAATGCGACTTTGGCGGTGAAAGGGTTACCAACTGGCACAATTCAGTCTTCTACTTTATAGTTTACAATCGTGTCAAAAAGTTGTTGATTGCAATGCAGGATTTTTAACTCATTTGCATCGCAGCGATTTTGAATTATTAAAAAACCCTCACAAATCACTCCAGCCGTACACACAAGCAAAACAGACATAAACAAAAAGAGAAACGAAAGAAGATTACAGGGTTTTTACTTCAGGTTTAGACATAGGGAAGTGATAGATCAGACTTTTTTTATATATAGACTTTATATAGAAAAACTCCGCACCGATTGGTTTCCCCACAATAAACCACTACAAAAGCAAAGTCAGAGGCAAAATTGTGGTCTAAGGGAGCGAAGCGAGTTTAGAAGTGACCAAAGTATGCTATGCACACATATTTACTTCCCTTAAAGCTGTCACCACCTTTTTGGTCTGTTTTGTTTGTTTAGCAAATTCATACCCACCCAATGCATTTTGCCACTTTAAAAGAAAAACATTTTCTTGATATTGTTCCATAGCAATTTGACCCGCGTGATGTACTGGATAACTCTACCCCTTTTTGGATTTTGTGTCTTGAATTTGTTTTTGCTGTTTAGGAGTGAGGTGTACAAGCACGTTCTGAGTTGCCTGGGGTGTGTGGCCAGAAGTGTGGGGCAGGCTGGGCTCCCTCAGGCATCACGGGACGCCATGGCTCCCCTCTGGCTGCAGGTGTGGACCGCCTGTCTCAGGTGAGCGGCACAAAGCCACCGGGGTTGGAATACATCTGAAGTTTGTGCCAAGATGTTCAGTTAGACCACAAAGATGGAAGGGAGAGGGATGTGGATGAGTTTAGGATACATGACCTGAAAGAGGACTTGAAAGAGAGAAGGACTTGAAAGAGAGGACTTGAAAGAGAGATGCAAGAAACGGTTACTCTTGTTTGTTATTGGACAAAGGTACCTGCTTTTGTGTGTGTTGTTGTTGCTGATTTTGGCAGAATTGTTAAAAACTCAATCAACAAGTGTTGATGACTTCTTGTGGCCAATTAATGTATCATGTTGAAAATTGTCCTTCAGCTTAATTGTTTTTAAAGCTAACTGGGTGAGAGTAAAAAGAATCAGAAAAAAAAGACAAAAGAGTTACCTGCTGAACGAGTTGCCTGGTTCAAAGGTGGCGCCATTGGTGGTGTGTTTTCAGCGTGATCAGCTCGCGGCAGGCGGAGAGCGAGGGCTACCAGGACCCGGGGTTTGAGCTTCTGACCTCCATGCTACGCGGCGATCTGCTGTGCCCCAGCCGCCAGGTGTGGAACCTGTTCCTCCCCGACGTGGCCCTCCCCACCCCCGCCTCCCTCACCTTTCTGTCCTCCCTGCTCACCTCCCGCCCCATCCCCGAAAACTACCAGCCCAGCATCCTGGGCTCCGGGTTCTCCGCGGACAAAGGGACCTTTCCTCTCCGCAAGCATCTGCTCAGCTGGATCTTGCGGGCGCTGGCTTTGCCTCAGGGTGGTGTGCAGAAGAAACGGGAAAGACTGAGCGGCGAGAGGATGGCCTGCCTCCTTGTGCAGCTCGTGCTCAGAGACCCTGGGTCGTTGCTGTCCGGAGATCATCAGAGCGGGGAGAAAGACTTTGCAACACCGTTGGAAAGGTTGTACCTGCTCACCACGTTTGACTGTCAACTGGACTTTGAGAAGCAGAGACGAAGGAACGGTGAAGAGACGGTGGTGCGTAAAGATTGTCACGTCGTTCCTGCGCTGGTGACCTTTCTTGGAGACAGTCTGCGAGCTGCTGTGAAAAATCACCTCCAGCTAACAGAGCCACAGGTGGGATATATTTCATTGTCTTACAGAATGTCTTAGTGCTGCAGTTATCTTCTTTGTAATGTTATCCTTGTATTTGCCATGTAAAGAACCAAACAAGACCAAGCACAACAAGAAATAATCGTTAAAAAATGTGCTTGAAGTTTAAGTTTAAGTTGTGGAGCTGCTAGTTGGAATTTTGACCTTCTCTCTATGTCACCTCTGCCGTCCAAATGAATCGTCTCATCTCACACATTGTTAACCCTGAGAAGTCAGCAGTTCTTTAGGAAATGCTTTTATGGACCATAATCCGATGGCTTGGAGTCAAAGCGGACTATCTTTGAATAGCCCATTGACGCATTATTGAAATTATTGCAAAAACTAAGAACTTGTTTGAAAAAAGACTGCAAATAATATAAAATGAGGATTAGGCTTTTTATATTTCTGCATGATCTTTCTTTCCTTTTTTTTTTTTAGTGGATAAATACTTGCTATTTAACAAAGTTGTCACAGTGTTAACATTCATTAACACCCCTTCAGGTCAGCACCTTGGAACTGCTGGCCTACGACTGCAGCCTTCTGTCTCACTGCTACGCCACAACTCAGCGGCTGAGCGCCCCCTTCACGGGGCTGGAGCCGCTCCTCAAACAGATGATGAACAGGCTGACCTCTCTGCTGGGGGATTACGTGAAGGAGGGGGTGACGGGGTTGGGGCCGGTGGTGGAGGCTCTGCAGTCGATGATGACACTGGGCGATCCGTCAGATCTGGTGTGCTACACGACGGCGGAGATGGTCAGGAGTTGTGTGCCCGTCAAGCTGACCGAGCTATTGCTGGACCTTGTCAATAAGAAGGTGAGGGAAATCCTGGAGGAAGGAGAGGAATTTATGGTGAAAATTTGTAACGATTTAACATAAGTTTGTTAAAACAACAACAGAAACAACAAATGTACGCACAGACATTGTATCTATATTGATAACAATTTGGGACTTTCCTGGTGTTGTACTGTCTCCGGGCATTGCCTCCAGGATCGTTCCCACCATCTCTATATTTATTAATGTCCCATATGTGTCTGTTCCAGACCGGAGGACGTTAATCAGATTTTCATTTACATACACACAGGCCATTCTTCCACCTCATTTCCTTTTTTTTTTCATGTCCTTCCTCGCACACTTACTGTACGTGCAGCCACTCTTTTGCGGTACATTCCTTTTTTGCACTTATGCATACATTCACACACATTAAAAATGTAATGTACTCAACCATTCATACACATACTTAACACACATGCACACAAAGCACTGCCAAAGAATAGTAATAATTATCTTGTTAATAATTCAAAATCTTGTCAGTAACTTATACAATGTTGAACGATACACCCCCCCAACGCCCAATGTATTTTGCCTGCTGTAATATTTCGGAAATAAAAAAATGTTTCCTTTGACGAACAACAACCATGGACTGACTAACTTACACAATGTGTGTGATGCTGTTAGAGAAGCATGTCATCGCTGTCCGACGCTAACCGTGTATTTACACAATCAGTGATTTTACAGGAGCATCAAAAAACATTGTCGCCTGCTGCAAAGTCAATCCCCATTTCATATTCGCTTGACCCTTCTTTCCCGATGAGTAAACATGTGACACAATAAAAGTTGCAATAACACCCAAAAGTTTCGTGATCATTCAGTTACACGGTTAGTCACAAAGTTAGTGCATTGTTCTCACAATGGGAGATATGACAGCTGCCGGCAGTTACACGATTAGCGTGACCAGTTACACGCTTATCGCGTCAAAATCAGCAACAACCCACCACATACACGATTATTTCCGTGGTATCATGTGACAAATTTGAGCATTTTCATTGGTCGCAGACACAAGATATTTATAGAAGACCTTCGTGAGGTCACTGGAAGGAGTTTCAGTAAAAAATCTATTTTTGTCAAATTTTGTAGATACACGGTTAGCGTCGGACAGCGACGATGTGCAATCTCTCTGTTTCTGAACATGATGAAGAGCAAGATTGAGAAGGTGAATGTGGTCTATGTTTCTTCTTAGAATTTTCATATTGTAACTATTTTACTCTTGTATGATTGTGGGTGTGTGAATGTGTGCGTGCGTTCATGTGTGTTTGTGTATGTATGTGTGTGCATGCGTGTGTCTGTGTATGTGTGTGTGTATGTGTGCGCGTCTGTGTGTGTGTGTGTGTGTGAGGAAGAAAGAGAACGTTGCATTATAATCATCATGTTTATTTTACTTTCTAATGATTCATTATTTATTTGCCTTTAATATTCTCGTTATCAATGTAAAAAGCGCACTGAGCTAATGTGAGAAAGAGCGCTATATAAATTCCCATTATTATTATTATTAATAAGGCTGTACCTTTCTTTTCTCCTAGCTGTTGAGATCCACAAGCAGCAACAGAGGCTCGAGGTCGGAGGCAGACTCTTTGCCACGACTGCACGGCGCGGGTCCCAGCCGCAGCTCATCACGGGTCGTGGATGACTTTGACGACTTTGGGGACTTTGGAAGGGCCAGGAACCTGTCCATGGAGGAGGAGGGTGACCTGGGCTTTGACGGTTTGCACGACAGGGGGGACAGCCAGGAGGCAGAGGAGGGACCCCAGCATAATGCTGCCGGTCAGTGGCTGTCACCTGAATTCAGTATAGTGGAACCTCCCTTGTAAGACCTCCCATTATGAGATTCCCTCCCATATAAGACCTACTTCTCTGAGACATTGCCTTTCTTTGTAAGTATTAAAATTACCTCCCTTATAAGACCCCTCCCTTATAAGACCTTGGTTGGTTTGCAGAAGGTTTTACGTCCTCATAGCACTTGCTCTTAGGGACAAGTAGTTCTGGTGCTGTAGTCTCATTTTGGATGATTTTTGAAGGTCTTATAAGGGAGGTTCCACTGTACCGTGTTTTTCGGACTTTAAGGCGCACCTTGTTATAAGGTGCGTCCCCTAAATTTAACACAAAATTTAGATTTGGTTATTACACTTTATTACTATTTTGTTCATCATATTATAAGGCGCATGGGTCTCATTCTGGGGGAAAAAAGTATCGCCTTATAGTCCGTTCAATACGGTAATACAGTCGACCCCCTCACAAACGGCCATCTGAATTACGACCTCCCCTCTTTTACGACTGAAATATGAATGACGGATCGTTTTTCTTCTAAACTTGCCTCCTCATTTACGACTCCCCCTCTAACGCGTTTTGCGACCGTAAATCTTGTTGATTTTACGACCGATGCAACACATTCTGACAATTATCAGTCGCAAAAACGATGATATCTATCCTTCTCGGCCTCAGTTCGAGCCGACGCACAGCTGGGGTACCACTGTTGTTAGGTCAATCTCGGTAAAAACGAACCGTTCTCATGCCGAAATTGAAGAATCTAATCAGCGATATCACGATCTGACCACTAAATGTCACCACTTTTATGCACATGTGTCATCACTGAGCAGTTTATGATCAAAGTTTGAACTGAAACGGTCGCGATCGTGTCGATCTTTACGAACTCTGTGCACACGTAGGCCTAAATGCGAAGTCAACTCCCAAGTTGAAACTAGGTGATCGGTCACACTCCATAAGTTGGAACTCAGTGAATGTCTCACTTTACCAAAAAATAAGTTGAAAAGCAGCTCCTTTCCGTTATCAAACTGATAAATCAGCGTTAGTGTGTGCACTGAAACACTCACTGAATGCAAACAACTCACAAAATCCGATAAATGAAAGCAGCTGGCGCATAAGCGTTTGCCGTGATTTCGTATTTGCGGTATGTGCGGGGCCATTTTGTCAGCCGAGTTGTATGCGCGGTAAAAGTTCCGTGTGTGCAAACTGTGATTGAAAATGAACTGCCAGAGCGTAAAATGGCGAAAATTAGGTCTGTACTGTTGTTATGTGTAGTTTGTGTGTGAGTGCAACACGGGCCGAGAGCACACTTTCTGTTTTAGCCCGTTTTCGCTCGTTTTCGTATATTAGCTAGACCGCGATGTTTCATTCAAGAATGACGGAGAAAGCATGTTTTAGTTCTAGTGTATGCATATGCTGTGCGTCATATACGGTGTAGTGAGTCACTGAGTGCATTGTTTTGGTCACCCCTGATTTAAGACCCCCCTCTTTTACGACTGATTTTCCGCGATTTTTTGAAGGTCTTAAAAGAGGGGGTCGACTGTACAGGGTTCATAGGGGCGGGTCTCATTCTGGGGGAAAAAAGTATCGCCTTATAGTCCGTTCAATACGGTAATACAGGGTTCATAGGGGCCTTACCAGTCCTTATAAGTCTTGACCAATTGAAATCTCCAAGTAAGGCCTTACAAGTGCTTACATTCACTTCAAGGTCCTTGCAAGTCCTGACATGCCCAAAACTGCCCTGAGCAGCAAGACCATACTAAAAATAAATCGCAGAAGCAGCACTTTTACACTTGAGAAACATCGCTCAGCACCTACTCCACCTTGCCCCCCTCCCCCACCTTCCTGTTTCAACTGACCGCTTAGCAGACGAACGATGCACCGCGAGTTGTCAAGAGAAATTGGACTGAAGTCTCGTTCTTTATCCTGCTGTTGTTTTGCAAGAAAACATGTATATCTGTGTCAGCCATAGTTTTTGTGTCTGCTTAGACATTGTTCACAATGCTGGGAAAGTGTTCCTTTCAAGATTGTTGGCTAAAAGATGAACATTATCCTTAGGCCTACAGGTCCTTACAAGGTCCTTACTTGGGGATAGCTGGAAGCCCTGGGAACTCTCTAATAGTAATACTAATAGTTTGCTGGTTTGCAATGTGTAAATCATTGCTAATTTCCTGTTAACTCTTACTTTGTTTTAATTCTTCTTTAGAGCACATTTCAACAGCTTGATCTTTGGTGACTGATATGTCCATCCTCGTGGTCTGCAGTGTGAGTAAGTCCCAATTTTTTCGGGCGAATTCTCAACATTTGCCTTTGTAAAAGATTGTTAAGTAATCATGCATGACCACAGGCTTGGCATGTCATGTCAGTTTCTTTGTTGAAGTACCTGATTGTCTTGTTTAACATGGAGCGCCTTGTTATTTAACATTAAGTCACAGAGTTCATGTTTATGTGACTAAAGATTTTTTTTGTGGTGTGTGTGTGTCTGTGTCATCTGCAAAAATGGAAGTTGGTTGAAAAGATAGCGATTATGGTGGTTATGTTTTTTAGATTTTTGTGGTAGAAATGTTCTTAATCCTAAACTCCAATCCAGACACCTCTTTGATTTTAGTGACACACTGATGATATTTCAAAGGTTCCAGTCTGCTGGACCCGCAGCTGTTGAGCGAAACTCAGTTGCTGCGGAACAGCATCCTGCATTTCCTGTGCCTGCTGATCGGCTACGACCGGCACTGTGCCCCGGACAAGGTCACGGCCTCCTCCTCTTTTGATGCTATGGCCGTCAAGAGCAAGACCCAGGATGTGCTCAGTAAAGACAAGTTCGACCTCAGTCGTGCCGCTGATATACAGATGGTAGGCTTTCTCAGCGCAGGATGGATGTTCGTTTAGAAAGACACCGTATTGTGAGACACTAGACAAGTTCCTTCATTGACAACTAAGGCTGTGAGCACATTTGAAAAAATTGGAAGTAAGAAATATGAAGGAGTGTGTACATTACTCACGGAAACCCATCCGCATATCGTCAGTGAAATTCAAAAACCTTGTATCTCAATTTTTTAGAAAAATGAAAAAATTAAAAAAAAATTAACCGCATTTACCACAATTGATTAACTATGATGAATATGTTTTTCAAGACATTGCGAGTTTAGTCCTGCATTTTGTTAAAATTACTTCTTTTTTTTTATACTTGAAAAGAACCTAGATATGAGGTATTTGTCCTTAACTGGATCTGAATTTGGGACTTGCAAGGTTTTTTTCCATTTACACAACCTCATTTACCCCAGATAGAAAGTCGTTAGAGATATGAGCTTTTGGTGGAAGGTGGCAGGAAAAATGAGAGAGCTGACTAAAAAATCGAGATACAAGGATTTTGAATTTCACTCACGATATCTCATCCGCTTATTTTTTTTACTTTGTTTTACTTTATTTGCGGATTATGGATGGGTTTCCGTACAAAAGCTTTCGTAAATGTCCATACAGCCTTACTTCATGGCATTTTGTTTTGTTTCATTGCCTATGAATTGCTTAAGAAAAGGCTGCTTTTTGGCTCACTCGTTTCAACGAAGTGAGTCTAAATTCTCATGCTTGTTCGGTTTTCTGGGTGTCTGTCTGTCTGTGGTAACTTTAACGTTGGCTTTTTCTCAGGATCTATGAGGCATTCATGTGAGAAAGAGTGCTGTATAAATTCCTATTATTATTATTATTATTATATAGTAATCCAGATCTAGATTCAGTAATTTTTTTAAAATTATTTTCTTCAATTCATATTGTGTATGTGTATGATGCTGCATGTAAAATACGGGCGTGATGTGCGTGTTTTGACAGATGAAGCAGATGAGCGAGGCATTGCTGACGGCGGATCATCACGTGACGGACATCGACCTGGAAAACATCATGGATGTGCTGAGGTGTGAACACCAAACATTTCAAGTCTTTTCACACTAAATGGTCAACAACAAAGACAAAAAAGTTAGAACTGTAATCGTAAGATCCTTTCAAAGAAGACAACTAAATAATTGTTAGATTTTATCAGGAAAAACTGAAAATCAAAAGTCTTAATGTGTCTTAAAAAAGTATTGTTGAAAGATCACCTTTGATTGCTTTTAACACTGCATAAAAAGTGTTTGGCAGCTTTGCTTTTAGAGAAAATTATGCCTAAACAAACAAACAAAAATGCCAGAGGAGATACTTCCTCACATATTTTAACACATTCATTGATCCAGTAGAATCTTAACTCACTCAGCACTGGCCAGTTGTTTCCGCTTACAACCGTTTCGGACGGGTCATTCGACTAGGTTCGAAAACACATCAGTACAAAAAAGTTATGAAAAGTTATAGTCTGATATTTTCAGATAAGATTACTAACACCATGCACTAAACGATTGTAAAATATTAGATTCCATGCCTTCGTCGTTTGTCTCCTATTGACGAAAACAGTTAACACATAGAAAGAAGGAAAATATCACATTCCGATCTTTGACCCCCCTATACAACCAAACTTGAATGTAAAGTCTGCAATGATTGGTTGATCTCAAGAGAGGCATGGTCAAATCAAACTGAAAGTAGGTTATGACGTCGCACTTGAAAGCTAGTTACACGCTAGAAATCTAAACCTCTTAAAAACTCATGAGCCGGATCCGGCTCATTCGTACTAAACGGTTGTGCAAGCCATGAGCCGCAGCCGGCTCATTCGTCCCGAGTGAGTTAACAGCTGACATGCAGAAACATTCTGTAAACATTCTTTCTTCAGAATCAGGGGGGTAAGAATCAGTGTGCGAAACATGTCTCCATGTTTTTTTAGGCGGTCACCTGTATATTTCAGGGGGGTCTCTCTTTACAATTTCATGCTTTTTTATTTTTAGCACAGTATATCAGGTGAAAATTTGCTACGTCTAGTGACGCACTAGTCTGAAAGGCAATGCTTCATATGTCAGTTTTCGCCTTGGCTTAAGGCTGTGTCAGACCAATTGACGTAGGCTAGAACACCAAGGCTACATCAAAATGTTATCCTCTGCATAGTTATGCGGGGATTGTCTTTAGCCATGACAAGCTCCTAGCATAACATCATCGGTGTCCAAAATATCCTGAAGATGGAGTGTGGCTGCTGACGTGGTGGGGTAATCAAAGACTCACACACGTAATGTTCTCATCCCTAGCTGGTGCATTTGTACCACAGTGTTCAAGTGCTTCGGCTGTTGGGATGATCCCTGGAGTCTTTTAGCCAGGGTAGGTCAACAAGCATATCGTCGCCTGCATGCAAAAGAGACGTAAGTCGAATGACGTCACTTCACATGAGGAATGGAAAACTCAATATTTTGGTCATTTCAGGCCAAGTAACGTCATTTTTTTCCATTTAGTGTCACCATTGATGTTTTATCTTTGCAAATTCTTGTTTCACAGCTTTGTTAGATGATGCAGCTTGTCTAACTTGTAAGTTCAACACATCGAAGTTGACCAACTTTGAGTTACGTCTCTTTTGCATGCGGACGGCGTGACAGCAGTTTTAAGTGTAAAAAATGCACACATGTGAGCCGAAATGAACACTGTTTGTTAAATCACGCAGCAGTGGTTTTTTTTACCCTGGACGTCCAGTGGTGTGTGTTGGTTTCCAGACGCGTGGTCAAGGCCCACCGGCAGGACCAGAGGGTGTGCTGCCTGGTGCTGGCCCAGCTGGCCCTGGTCTCTCCCTACCTCACCGACCCGGACGATCTGCCCTCACAGTCCTTGCTGGACTGCCGCGAAATCCTGCTGCACCTCATCAGTGCTTTCTGGTAGGATTTGTCTGGGGAATTGGGTCTTTGGTATTGAGTGAGTAATGGTGTCAGAATTGTTGTAGAACCGTTGAAATTGAAGTTATAAACGGTTTGTTTGATTGAGAACATAATATTGTACTTTCGGACTAGAAGGCGACACTTTTCCCCCCCCCAGAGTTAGAACCCTGCGCCTTATAATATGAATACTAATGTAGTAAGAAAATATAACAACATAATCTGAATGAAGAAGAGTGACTGCTGTACCTTTTAGAACAGGAAAACATTAACAAGGTGTGGAAACACACCTGGGAAAGGGAAACACACGATGTTTTGAGTCGTAGACTCTTCTTCCGGTGTGGCTTGAGAGGACTTGGTTGCAGTATTTGTAGTTGATTTCTTTCAGGTGAGCACAGTTCAGTTGGCAATTCGAGGGGGAGGGGGGGAGGAAGGAAAGTATCAGTAAGAAGGGACAGCAGAAATGGGCAGTGATTACAGTTCAGGACACTAAGGGTAGAGATTTGTTGGGTGAGTGATTACTGAGAAAGCAAAACATTTTTATAGGAAGGGGAGACTGGGGTGGAGGAGGGAGGGGTGTGGGGGAGTCTTATAGGTGCGCCTTATAGTCCGAAAAATGCCATAATTGTTAATATTATGTTTCAATTTAACATTGTTTGTGTCTTATGACATCCACTTCTATTGGACCACTAAGTAACATTAGAAGACAAAAAAGAACAACAAAAAGTCATGTAACCATGATTTTGCACCTGTCTTAACATATCAAATCACATTCCTGCTGCCCTCCCCCTCTCCCCTTTCTTCACTCCCTCTTCACCCCCCCCCCCCCCCCCCAAAAAAAAAGTACACAAAATGATTACAACCATCTTGCCACTGACAAGAAAACCTCTGAGAACCATTAGCTCATTCGCATCGCAACGGTTTTGAATTATTAAAAAACCTCACAGATCACTCCAGCCATACACACAAACAAAACATACATAAACTAAAGGAGAAATGAAAGAAGATTACAGGTTTTTGCTTCAGGTTTAAGCATAGGGAAGTGGTAGATAAGACTTTTATATATAGACTTTATATAAAAAAACCTCAGCAAACCATAACAAAAGCAAAGTCAGAGGCAAAATTGTGGTCTAAGGGAGCGAAGCAAGTTTAGAAGTGACCAAGGTATGATGTGCACACATATTTACTTCCCTTGAAGAAAATGCATCAAATTGACAGCTATCTATTAATTCTGGACATATATGGCCGGAATGACTTGAATTAATTAAAGAGTGTTTTTGATGAGCCAGGCAATAAGGGTTGCCCAGTGGAAGAATCAACAGAGGGCTACACTTCGGCAATGGGATCTACAACTAAGGTCGGAAGTTTAAGCTCATACTTCAGACACCTATGTTAGAAAAGTTTAAACCAATTTTGAAAAAAACTTAAGCAACCTGAGCACAAGACTGTTTTTTACTGGGCGGTGATGCTGGCTTTGTGGTGCGTTTCAGGCAACTGCAGAACGATGGCTACTACAACAGCCAGGTGCGCCTCAGTCTGGCCAAATGCATGGCCGTCGTCACGCAGGTGAGGACAGGTGTTGGCTGAGATGTGGACTTAAGCAGAAAACTAGAGAGTAAAACTGTAAATCTGTGGAAGTTATTTGTACGGGTTTGAACAAGCATACATACATGTTTGGATTGCATAGGTGTATGTATGGGAGCGTGCATGCTCAGGGATGGACGTGCATTTAATAATATGATTTATGCTCATATCTGTGTGTGTGTGTGTGTGCTTGCTAATACTGTGTAGTGTGTCTTAACATGAGAAAGAGTTTAAAATAATACAGTTGCTCAAGTATCTTTTGGTAACAAAACCCCCCCCAAAATTGATGGATCTATGAATAAAAACTGTGTGCATTTTACTCCTCTTAAAACATTTTCTAGAAATGAAACAACACAAGTTATCGTTTTAAGCAAATATTGAATAAGTTACCTTAAAAAGACGCAATATGACATCAAGCGAATCATTTTTGTTTTATCACAGTAGTGTTGTTTTTGCATCAACTATGCCGTTGTTTTTTTTTTTCATTCTTGTTTTTTTTATTATGCTGGTGTCTATTTTTTAGCATGACCCTGAAGGTCAGTGGGGGTCACTGACCTTGACCCGACAAGAGGAAGGGTCAGAGGAGGAAGATCCCAAGCCGATCGTGGCGGCCAAGTTTCATTTCTGCTTGATTGACGGCAGCTTGGAAGTGCGCCTCTATATGGCTGCCTCCATGAAGAAGTGAGCGCACTACTTTCACATTACATTCTTTTTGTTCTGTAGATGCGTAAAAAAAGAGAAAGAGAACAGTTGTGAATAATGCATGTGAATAAGTAGAGATGTGTGTATAATGCGAACGTGTGTGGTTGAACATGTGCGTTCAAGAGTTGAGCAGATAGATGTCCGGAAACGAGAGCATGTATGCATAGACATGAGCATCCATATGCGAAAAGAAAAATATAGGACTAAAACTGTTGTCAGGTGGTTTTTTTTTAAAATGTTTCCGGGGTAAGCAGTTCGGTTTACCCACACTCTTGGCCGGTGGATCTGACTTGACCAATAAATTTTAACACAGAAAAAGAAGACTACTTAAAGGGGCACCCTGACGGATGAGTTTTTGTAAGAAACACGTCGAGATCACCAGGAAAACACCCTTTACAGAGATTGCGACACTCACTTTCTCTGGTTTCCTAGTAATCAAACCGTCAAATCGGTGATTCCTCCTTGGCGGAGGTGCTGGAAGTCAAATTTTTTCACCCAAAGAGAAGGCGTGTGCCGTCTCTTTTCTAATGGCTGCCAAATCGTTTGCACAAAATTTTCGCAATACAAGGTTCTTTTTAAAAAAAAATAAATGTTATACAGTTTATTTAAATGAGTTTTGCTCACAACAAAGGAAATAGCTCCAATTTTTTTTTACTGCACTACAAAAAAAGAAACGCTTCAACCACAACGAGTGTCACCCACCCCATCCAAAATGGCTACTCTCTCCGGCGTCTCCACCAAGGAGGAATCGACGTTTGATGGTTTAATTTCTAGGAAACCAGAGCAAAGTGAGTGTTCCGATCCTTGAAAAGGCTGTCTTTCTGGTGATCTCGACGTGTTTCTTGAAAAAACTCATCCGTCAGGGTCCACCTTTAAAACCTGGCATGATTCTATTAGTATTTGCTTACACAAAGAACACTTCAACTGAATGTGACTGTCAATACACTTTAGCATAATTTTATTTTACAGGTGTGCTATTTTTTTGTGGTTTCTCAAATGGGATGGATGTTTAGTTGTTTAGGCCTTATATGTAATATTCACAGACATATTTGTGTTTATTATGGCAGACTGTTCATGTCAGAAGTCAGAGGCAAGTTGGCCCTCAAGTCCAAAGAAACGCAGCATGCAGTTTTTGACCTTGTCTACGGAATCTGCAATGAAATGATGGACATACAGGTAATATCTTGCTCTCATTAGCAGTCGTGTGAGTATTGAGGCAATACAGTGTATCCAATTTTTAGCCTCTGTGCAAGGTTTCTATTACTTAAAATGTATAAAATTATATCTTAAAGATCCACCAGATCACGTGTCAAAATCACGGGTTTCACGTGTTTTCCCTCTTATAACTGGAAATAAATCTTGTTTTGACCGAGTCTGACTCCCATATAAATGGCCCCAAATTCAAACCGACACATCAGTTTAAAAGAGCAGCCTCAATTTCGGGTTGGGGCCAGGGGAAATTTGGATGTGGGTCACAGCTACCCAGAAAAACACAAGGGACTTAATTGTGACGCATCACTGGGTCTTTAACATAAGATTAATGTTTGTTTATTTATATGTTTTGGTTTCGTCACAGTTAGCTGACAGCGAGCTGTTTCTTGAAACAATTGCTCTGAAGGTTTATTTTTTAGACTATGGACGATAGAGTCTGGTCTCGTTCTGCAGATTGATTAGAAATGTTTAAAGCCTGTCACTGTTGTGCACTGTACCAATTATTTTTGATTGTATCGCTCTCGCTCACATTGAGTCAATGTGTGGTTACTTAGATCAAGACAGTTAAAGTTCATGATACATCAGAGCGTCACAGAACTAGGTTGGGGAAGAGGGGGGGTGGGGGGGGGGGGGTAAACAAAAATGACAACTGCATTTTATAAATTGGAATTTAGTGTAATTTCAGATTCAGATCTTGTTGCAGCAGTTGAATGCGACTGCAATTTAAGTAGAAAGAAAAGATAAAAGGTACTATTTTCTTAACATAATAATAATAATAATGAATATTTAGGGCGCTTAATCTTAGCAAAGCCCTAAGCGCTTACAATCATAATATAAAGAGAATACTAAAATAATGAAACTGTATATCACACACACACACACACACACACACGCACACACACACATGCGCACACACGCACACATGCGCACACACACACAGAGGCAGAACATACACACACATGCTAACAGCCATGATATAAAAAAGAATGCAAGAAGAATGAAACAATGGATAACACAAACAAACACACGCACACACACACGCACGCGCAAGCAGTCGCACACAGAAAAAAAGACTCAAGGGATAAGCTTTACGGAGTAGAAAGAGAAAGATAATGGTTTGAGGAGAGTTGTTTAAAGGGAGGACTTGAAAGAAGAGAGGCTGTTTGAGGATTGGAGTGCAGAAGGGAGGTTGTTCCACGAGGAGGGAGCTTGGAAAGAAAGAGAACGTTCGCCAAGAGTTGTGGCGCAGAAACGAGGGATCTGGAGGACGTATGTGTCGGAGGAGGAGCGTAGCTGTATAGAAGGAGTGTAAACAGTCAGAAGATCTGAGAGATAGGATGGGACCAGACCATTCAGCGACTTGGAGCACAACAGAGCAAGTTTATACTCGATGCACGTTTCAACGGGGAGCCAGTGGAGAGATTGGAGTAAAGGTGAAACATGAGAAGACTTAGAGCATGTCAGTACAAGGCGAGCAGCACTATTTTGGACCTCCTGCAATTTAATCAGGAGATTTTGTCTGCAACCAACAAGGAGAGAATTACAGTAGTCTAGTCTTGAAAGAACGAAGGCGATAATGAGAGTTTTGGTGGCTTCTTCAGACAAGATGACGCACAGAACTGATGCGCTGAAGCTCCAAATAGCAAGCATGGCAGACAGAAGAAATTTGACTTTGGAAAGAGAGTGGCTGGTCCAGTACAACACCTAGATTGTGGACAGTAACATTATAAAGTACATGTACAAGCGATCGCATCCTACTTTTAATGCTCTCATTGTCGCCTGTTGCGTTACAGAAGAGAATGAAGACTGAATAATGTCCCTTGGTCCTGTTAATTTGACCAATACCGTATTTTACGGACTATATGGCGCACCCCCCAAATTACACAACATTCAGATGTTAGTTTATTTTCTTACGACATTATCAGTCACATTATAAGGCGCAGGGGTCTCAGTCTGGGGGAAAAGTATCGCCTTATCCGTAAAATGCGGTAGTTGAAATACTTGTTCCTCTCCCCTCAGGGCCGGCTGTCCCCGGAGCGGCTGCAGGACGAGCGTTGGAACCGCATGGCCAGTCTGCTGCTGGCTCTGGCCACTGCCGCCCTGACCAGCCCCGTGTGCGAGAAAAAGGCCGTCTTCGCCCTCTGCTTGGTCATCCAGGACAAGTCTGTTGATGTGGCCCTGGTGTCAAAGGTAACCCAGTCCTCTGGTCATCCAGGACAAGTCTGTCCATGTGGCCCTGGTGTCAAAGGTAACCCAGTCCTCTGGTCATCCAGGACAAGTCTGCTGATGTGGCCCTGGTGTCAAAGGTAACCCAGTCCTCTGGTCATCCAGGACAAGTCTGTTGATGTGGCCCTGGTGTCAAAGGTAAACCAGTCCTCTGGTCATCCAGGACAAGTCTGTTGATGTGGCCCTGGTGTCAAAGGTAACCCAGTCCTCTGGTCATCCAGGACAAGTCTGTCCATGTGGCCCTGGTGTCAAAGGTAACCCAGTCCTCTGGTCATCCAGGACAAGTCTGTTGATGTGGCCCTGGTGTCAAAGGTAAACCAGTCCTCTGGTCGTCCAGGACAAGTCTGTTGATGTGGCCCTGGTGTCAAGGGTAAACCAGTCCTCTGGTCATCCAGGACAAGTCTGTTGATGTGGCCCTGGTGTCAAAGGTAAACCAGTCCTCTGGTCATCCAGGACAAGTCTGTTGATGTGGCCCTGGTGTCAAAGGTAACCCAGTCCTCTGGTCATCCAGGACAAGTCTGTTGATGTGGCCCTGGTGTCAAAGGTAAACCAGTCCTCTGGTCATCCAGGACAAGTCTGTTGATGTGGCCCTGGTGTCAAAGGTAACCCAGTCCTCTGGTCGTCCAGGACAAGTCTGTTGATGTGGCCCTGGTGTCAAAGGTAACCCAGTCCTCTGGTCATCCAGGACAAGTCTGTTGATGTGGCCCTGGTGTCAAAGGTAACCCAGTCCTCTGGTCATCCAGGACAAGTCTGTTGATGTGGCCCTGGTGTCAAAGGTAAACCAGTCCTCTGGTCATCCAGGACAAGTCTGTTGATGTGGCCCTGGTGTCAAGGGTAAACCAGTCCTCTGGTCATCCAGGACAAGTCTGTTGATGTGGCCCTGGTGTCAAAGGTAACCCAGTCCTCTGGTCATCCAGGACAAGTCTGTTGATGTGGCCCTGGTGTCAAAGGTAACCCAGTCCTCTGGTCATCCAGGACAAGTCTGTTGATGTGGCCCTGGTGTCAAAGGTAAACCAGTCCTCTGGTCGTCCAGGACAAGTCTGTTGATGTGGCCCTGGTGTCAAAGGTAAACCAGTCCTCTGGTCATCCAGGACAAGTCTGTTGATGTGGCCCTGGTGTCAAAGGTAAACCAGTCCTCTGGTCATCCAGGACAAGTCTGTTGATGTGGCCCTGGTGTCAAAGGTAAACCAGTCCTCTGGTCATCCAGGACAAGTCTGTTGATGTGGCCCTGGTGTCAAAGGTAAACCAGTCCTCTGGTCATCCAGGACAAGTCTGTTGATGTGGCCCTGGTGTCAAAGGTAAACCAGTCCTCTGGTCATCCAGGACAAGTCTGTTGATGTGGCCCTGGTGTCAAAGGTAAACCAGTCCTCTGGTCATCCAGGACAAGTCTGTTGATGTGGCCCTGGTGTCAAAGGTAAACCAGTCCTCTGGTCGTCCAGGACAAGTCTGTTGATGTGGCCCTGGTGTCAAAGGTAAACCAGTCCTCTGGTCATCCAGGACAAGTCTGTTGATGTGGCCCTGGTGTCAAAGGTAAACCAGTCCTCTGGTCATCCAGGACAAGTCTGTTGATGTGGCCCTGGTGTCAAAGGTAAACCAGTCCTCTGGTCATCCAGGACAAGTCTGCTGATGTGGCCCTGGTGTCAAAGGTAACCCAGTCCTCTGGTCATCCAGGACAAGTCTGTTGATGTGGCCCTGGTGTCAAAGGTAACCCAGTCCTCTGGTCATCCAGGACAAGTCTGTTGATGTGGCCCTGGTGTCAAAGGTAACCCAGTCCTCTGGTCATCCAGGACAAGTCTGTTGATGTGGCCCTGGTGTCAAAGGTAAACCAGTCCTCTGGTCATCCAGGACAAGTCTGTTGATGTGGCCCTGGTGTCAAAGGTAAACCAGTCCTCTGGTCCAGGACAAGTCTGTTGATGTGGCCCTGGTGTCAAAGGTAACCCAGTCCTCTGGTCATCCAGGACAAGTCTGTTGATGTGGCCCTGGTGTCAAAGGTAAACCAGTCCTCTGGTCATCCAGGACAAGTCTGTTGATGTGGCCCTGGTGTCAAAGGTAAACCAGTCCTCTGGTCATCCAGGACAAGTCTGTTGATGTGGCCCTGGTGTCAAAGGTAAACCAGTCCTCTGGTCATCCAGGACAAGTCTGTTGATGTGGCCCTGGTGTCAAAGGTAACCCAGTCCTCTGGTCGTCCAGGACAAGTCTGTTGATGTGGCCCTGGTGTCAAAGGTAAACCAGTCCTCTGGTCATCCAGGACAAGTCTGTTGATGTGGCCCTGGTGTCAAAGGTAAACCAGTCCTCTGGTCATCCAGGACAAGTCTGTTGATGTGGCCCTGGTGTCAAGGGTAAACCAGTCCTCTGGTCATCCAGGACAAGTCTGTTGATGTGGCCCTGGTGTCGACAGTATTTAGAAAACATGTGTATTCTTTCCTGGGAGAAAAGGCGAGCAATTAATATGCAAATTTAACTGAATTTTTTGTGAATGGGTGCCGAATACTTTGTAGAACATGTGAATGGGGGCCGAATACTTTGTAGAGTGTGTGAATGGGGGCCGAATACTTTGTAGAGCAATAATCAGATACATCTGCAGATCGTACATGTCTTCATGCTTGCGTCTGTTGTCTAACATTTATCATACTTCATAGCCTGGGTGAATGTAAAATAATTCTGTTTCAAGAAAACAAGGAAAAAAAGTAAAACGTTGCTTTGTAAAAATAAAACTTGTATATCTTAAGCCACCTGTATTAGCAGATCTTGGAGAAGATGTCTGCGGCCCTTGGCTATCCTTCGTCCAGTGCCTACCTATCCAGCCACCTGCCTTACCTGGTCACTGAGTGGCTCAACCTGGAACACACCTTGGACAAGTTCCCCCACTCTCTTCTCCACTGCGACAGTATCCACAGCTTTTACAGGTGAATATTGTATTTTGCAGACTGCATGGCGATCACAGCACCCGGTTTCGTCTCCTTTTAGTTCACGCCTTTTGTTAACACTCATCGCCAGCATAAACCGATTTAAAGTGTTTTATCCATTAGGCTTACATTGTTTAATTGTGGTATACCTTTGGTAAGGTCTTTTTCTATACCTAACCACAGTCAATGAAAATAATACTTGCCGCTGTTAAGACTTTCATGATTTTATGCGTGTGTGTCGCCGGCTTAATAAGAGATAAACAATTTTATTAGTCAAACGATTTTTCTCTCTCTCCTGCTTCCTTCATTTGTTGCTTTTAAAACATGGCAGAACCCACCATCACACGCTGGTGCCACGCCTGTTTGTGCGAGGATGCACCGAGGGTCTTAGCGGCGTTGCCGAGGCCTTGGTCATAACGGTGCAGGAAGTGCTGCAGAGTTGTCTCCCTGACATCCTGGTGCACATCCTGCCGCTGACTGCCGCGTCCAAATTGTCGCCGGCGACGTCGGGCAGCATTCCGGGACTGCAGCGCCGCCTGGTGAAGGCCGTGGCCTGTTTCGACTCCCTCACTGAACAGCTAGGAGAGGAGGTAGGGGGCAAAGCCAGATCAGTTATGCATGATCAGTCTTCTTCCTCTTCTTCGATCGCTCAGTTTCCTGTCAATTATGAGCGCAGATGCGTCATGCTGCCGTTATGCGCCTAAGTAAGAAATAATTAGGCCCAGCATGTCCGACTTCGGTTGGAGGAAATCTTTTTGAAAGTGTTTATTGAAAAAAGGCAGGTGAATGGACCGGAAAGGCAGACAGATAGCAGATGACAGCAAGCAAAGGGAAAAGGCAGAGTCAAAGAGAGTGACAGTTTAGAGGAAGTTACAAGCACAGAACTTCCAGAAGGTGGGGGAACTATTTATACCCCCCCCCCCCCGGTATCCCCACGGGGTGTACAAGATCAGTTGTAGTGCGTATGTGCCGTATTTTTCTGACTATAAAGGGCCTGCTACACGTCAACTAATATCGTACGACTGTACGATACGATTCGATCACATGGTCTCGAAGCGCGATATTAGTTGACGTGTAGCAGGCCCTTAAGGTGCACCTGATTGTAAGGCACGCACCCTACATTTTATACAGAATTCTGATTTTGTTATTATACTTTCTTACTACATCACTAGTTTCGCTACACCAACAGTCTGGAATTCTCTTCCTGATCATATCCGCAACCAGTCCACTCTTCCTTCATTCAAGTCCCTACTGAAAACCCACTTCTTCAGGAAAGCTTTCTCTCTGTAGCGTCTATGATCCTTTCCCCATTGTTGTCTTCCAGCTCTATGATGTTGAGTTTGAGATTAATGCGTGCGCGCATGTGTGTATTGGGAGGGGGGGGGGGGGGAGGGAGAAGGAGGGGGAGTGGAGAAGGAGGGTCAGGGGATTGTTTTATAACAAAAAACATTCTTAGTGAAATTCCCCTTTATCTGATGATATCAGTGACGTCATCAAACACGCAGGTTGTATGTTATGTGGCAGTCATGGGGTTAATGTTGAACCTATGATTTATTCACCAAAAGGTAGGCGAAGCAAGATAATAGATTGTGGGTACTTAAAGTTGTACATATGTTATGTACACTAAGAATAAGTGAAGAATTATTTTTTATTGTGGATATTTAAAGTTGCACATATAATTATCTTCTCCACCAAGGGTATGTGAAGCAAGATCAGTTATAGTGGACATGTAAAGTTGAAGCACACTCTTGTTGAAACACGTGGTGTAATACTCTAGATGATGCATAAACGTTTCATGCCTTTTCCCTTTGCTTACTGTCATCTGCTATCTTTCTATCTTGCTGGTCCATTCTCCTTTTTTTCTATGAATTCTTACAAATATTTTTTCACCCGAAGTCGAACATGCTGGGCCTAAGTTAGGTGCTTAATGGCAGCATGATGCATCTAGGCTCATATGACAGGAAACTGTCTGAGCGAACGAAGAAGAAGAATAAGAATGAATAAACTAATGTGTCCGTCAGTCACATAACCCAGAGTAGTTGGTGCCATAAAATATCTCCTTCCGCCCTTGTCTGTCGTTGTATTTGACTTAAGAAATTGTCACTTTTGGGGAAACAATCGCTCTATGTATAAAAACTACAACATACAAGCAAGCAATGCGAAACTGCTATCAAAATAAAGGTAAATCAATTGACTACCATTGGAAGTTAAAAAACCCAATCCTTTTCTTGCTTTAGGGATCTTGTACCTTCGATTTTATTTACACACGCGAGAAGCGTGCATGGTAAGAAATGGGTCAAAGTGTAGGAAGGAAGAAACTAGTTGAAAGCGCATTGAGAATATTTCTGTAAGATTTCGTTGTTAGGTTAGGTTAGGTTAGGTACATTATAGTCACAGAGGCGTCTGTGAAATTCGGGTTGCTCCCACCTGGAGAGCGCGTCGCAGCCAGATGAGCGCCATCCATTTAAAAAAAACTGATGGGTAAATTTTGACCAAGTGACAACTTTTTCGTTGCCACTCGGTTTAACGTGTGCTAAGTGCATGAGCACACGGGACCTCGGTTTATCGTCTCATAACCTCCTTGGTTTATCGTCTCATAACCTCCTCAGTTTATCGTCTGTTATTGACAGTAAGTGTATTCTATGTTTGATTTCAGACAGTGAACCAAAGCATTATGACCCAGCTGGGCAGCATCGTTGTCAGCATTCTGGGTTGTCTCACCCTGGACAGGGACCACCACTCTCAGAACGGGTTAGTCAGAATTGGTGTTGAATTTGGGCTTTGGTTTTGTGTTAACTCATTCAAGTCGTTCCGGCCATATATGTCTGGAATTAATAGATAGCTTGATGCATTTGCTTCAAGGGAAGTAGATTTGTGCGCACCATACGTTGGTCACTTCTAATCTCGCTTCGTTCACTTAGACTACATACACACACACTGCCTTTTGTGAGGGACTGTGGATATCAATCTGGGAGGTGTTGCAGTGTAGATCTTAACGCTGCAGCCTTGTGGCTTTGTTGGCCATTGAGGGCAGGATGAAAAAAAAGCTTTGTCAGCTTATTCTTTAGCCCTCAATAAAGATCAAATCAAATCAAATCAAATCAAAACATCTTTATTATCTCTGAAAAGAGAAATTGCGTCCAGGTGCCACGATTATAACATAGACATTGACATTAAACATACAATAAAATACATTGAACGGTTATAATATGGCATAGAAGATTAAAGGTATAGAGCACACATGCATTATCATATTTACAAGCACAATTTAAAATGCAAAGAAATGTATGATATCTAATTGAACAAAGACCAAAATCACAGTCATAAACGTATTGCACACCTTCAGGGTACACACTCTATTTCCCCCCCTCCCCCCCTCCCCTCCCATACACTCACACTTTGCTTAAACACACATGCTGGCGATCAGTAAGAGCCAACAATTTTGAAAGATTCATGATGGGTTTAAGAAATGGATAGAGGAAGGGATAAAAGATTTCTGGGCCCTGGATTTCAGTTTAAAAGTTCTGTAGCGGCGTCCTGATGGCAAAAGATCATAGTGTTTGTTTAAAACATGAGAAGTATCAATTGCAATCTGCCTGGCCTTTTGCTTTGCGCGTCTTTCATACAACTCTTGCACAAGATGATTTTGACTGAATTGTATAACAGGTGTATATAGACTTCTTTTTCTTCTGACCAGTGGTCATAGTTGGTCACAACTGACCAGCATTGAATGGATCAGTTGATTTTTTTATCATTATTTACTGTTTCATTTTAGGTGCCACATCAAATGTATTTCCATTTTATTGGACGAATAGATATTGTGACTTGTGGAATGCTCACTAGTCTTTGTGGTGGTTACGGTTATTTCAGGGGCTGTGACCCAGACCCGAACCCCCCCTGGTACAGTGAAGATGTTGTGCGAGCCACGCTGGACCACATGACCTGCAGGTTCTCTGGAAGCAATCGCTCCCTCGTGGCCGTTCTGGCCCAAACGCCTGTGAGTGGTCTCTGTCTGGTAAAACCTTTGCAGTGTTGATAGAAGATTATGCGTGGAATCATGTTTGAGAGAGTAGTTTTGACTACCGTCTAGGCGCTAAGCTACGGACAGGAGTTTGAAATGAGTGACCTTATCTCACCCCGTTCATTAAAAAAAAAGTGTTAACTTGATGCAAATTACTCAATACGAAATTTGTCAGGTTTGATGTGTTTGATCTTGTTCAAAGAAAAGGTTTGATCATGGATCATTGGATGTCGGTAATGATTTTTAATACAACCTCAGCCAAGAAGGTTGTGTTTTGACTGGTTGTGGTTTGTTTTTAAAAAAAGTGTTAACTTGATGCAAATTACTCAATACAAAATTTGTCAGGTTTGATGTGTTTGATCTTGTTCAAAGAAAAGGTTTGATCATGGATCATTGGATGTCGGTAATGATTTTTAATACAACCTCAGCCAAGAAGGTTGTGTTTTGACTGGTTGTGAAGAGATGATAGATAGTAGTCTGTACTCAAGGTTAGGTGTTATGACTGTGTAAGTATGCATACTATGATATACGGTAAACGCATAGTGTGTGACTTGTATATTTTCTGTTCTGTCTTCTAGGCCGTCTAGTGGCTTTGCTTCCACTCCACTCATTCCAAGTCCCAACTCACAGCCTTGCTCTGTTTTGTCAGGTTGCAGACTCCGAAATCGCAACAGCCCACAGGAAGCCATCTTTGTTAGGCCCTGTAGAGACAACCACCAGAGGAGACACTGCGCTGCTGCCGAGTCATTTCGGTGATATTCAGTAGAGCCTGTTCTGATTTAGCGTGCGGGACATCGCCTACTAAACTCCTGGCTATGGAATCAGCCTGAGTGAGGTCCTCCTGCAAGAGGGCTACCATAATCCAATAACAGTTTGGACATATCTTGACCTTCACTCA
>JAGGCT020001093.1:0-32500 GCA_017654935.2 Phymorhynchus buccinoides
GCTGATCCATATTGATCTGGGTATGTACTTGCCTCTATGAATGCATGTGTGCGCATGTGTTTTACCGGGATTGCTCTCCCCCATGGGGATACCGTGGAGTCTTTTGTACAAATAGTTCCCCCCACCTTCTGGAAGAACTGTGCTTGTAGCTTCCTCCGATGTATCACCCTCTTTGATTCTGCCTTTTCCCTTTGCTTACTGTCATCTACTATCTTTCTGCGTTACTGGTCCATTCTCCAGCCTCTTTTTTCAAGAAATTTGTACAAAGATTTTCTCTAGCCGAAGACGGACACGCTGTGCCTAACTATTTGTTAGTAAGGTGCATAACGACAGCATGACGCATCTGCGCTAATTTGACAGGATACTGTCTGAGTGATAGACGAACAAGAATAAGAATAATCTGGATCTGGATGCGTACGTCGAAGGAGCCTATGAAGGCTGTAAACTCGACGGAAACTGGGAGAGTGCAAGGAGAGTTTGAACCTTTTAAAAAATTTATTATTTTTTTTAATTATTTATTATTATATATATATTTACTGTCTGGTGGTATTGACAGTATATTACAGTTGACCATAGGCCTTTGTTTCGCAGTATCCAGGCTGGACCAATCAGGCTAGCGAAGCGCTCACCGGGGACGAACCCTGACCGGCACAGCTCCTGCCCTTCATTTACCACTACTTTGACCTATGGCCCCTCTCCCTAATTTTAGTCTTGGGTTGGTGCAGGCCCCGAAGGTGGGCTGCCATGTGAAGAAGAAACGGGATTACTTAGGCCTTTGTATTTATTTGTCAGTCATTGTCTTTATCAGTTTGTTGTTTGATTGGGTGACACCAAACATAAATCAATGACTGCCCCTATCAAGAATGGAACCTTTTTTTTTTAGTAAAGCAACAGTCAAAGTTGGGAGTGATGCTCATTGTTCGAACAGTGAGATATAAAAATAATCATCTGATTGTTCTTGAACATGTGCCACAATTTATTCTCCTAGAAATTGTAATGGAGACCACACATGTTCCGCAATTTATCCGCCTAGAAATTGTAACGGACCAAAATCAAAATTAAACTTCAGACTTTGGGTAATTTAAAAAAAAAAATTATTTCATGATATTTTCAAGAAGATAAGTCTAGATATTAAACTATTGCATGTTTTGCAAAGTTTTTTGGGTTGTTTTTTGTAATATCGTATTTTGAAGGAGAGAAATCTGCTTATTTTACTTTTGCATGTTTTGTTTCATGTGAACAAATGTGAGATTAATGGCAGTTAATGTGTGTTTTTTACTTTGTATGTGAGTGTGTATGTCGTGTGTGTGTGTGAGTGGGTGCATGTGTGTGTGTTTGTGTGTGTGTGTATGTGTGTGTGTGAATGTGTGTCTGTCTGTCTGCATGTGTGTGTGTGTGTGTGCAGGCATTGCCTTTGAAATGGGCCACATTCTGCCCACACCGGAAACTGTCCCGTTCCGTCTGACCAGAGACATAGTGGACGGCATGGGCGTCACCGGAGTGGAAGGAGTGTTCCGCCGGTAATGGTCGAAATACATGTTATTGTTCACTCTTTTCCCATGGCTATGCAGGGTTCATAGGGGCCTTACCAGTCCTTATAAGTCTTGACCAATTGAAATCTCCAAGTAAGGCCTTACAAGTGCTTACATTCACTTCAAGGTCCTTACAAGTCCTGACAGCTGCCAAAAACTGCCCTGAACAGCAAGACCATACTCAAAATAGATTGCAGAAGCAGCACTTTTACACTTGAGAAACATCGCTCAGCACCTACTCCACCTTACCCCCCTCCCCCACCTTCCCGTTTGAACTGACCGCTTAGCAGACGAACGATGCACCGCGAGTTGTCAAGAGAAATTGGACTGAAATCTCGTTCTTTATCCTGGTGTCGTTTTGCGAGAAAATGCGTATATCCGTGCCAGCCATAGTTTTTGTATCTGCTTAGACATTGTTCGCATTGCTGGGAAAGTGTTCCTTTCAAGATCATTGGCTAAAAGATAAACATTATGCTTAGGCCTACAGGTCCTTACTTGGGGATAGCTGAAAGCCCTGGGAACACTGCTATGCAGTCATATACGATATTTACTAGTGTATGACTGTATTGCCATGGGGAAAGAGTGAAAAATTACAACATGTGCTGTGCATTTTGTGTAGCTAAGTGTAAATTCACAGATGGATTAAGTCAGTTTCTTCATTGTTTTGAAAATAGTTTGAAACCATGGAGGTGATGCGTGGCCACCATGAGTCGCTGATCACCATCGTCCAGGTTCTGCTCTACAACTATTATTATTATGGAACATTCTTTTTTTCAGAATGATGCTTTGTTTGTCTCACTTTGGCTCTGATCCACGCATTGCTAGATGATTGGTATCGTAATCAACTTTGGTGGAGGGGAGTTAATTAGAAAGAGTTTCCCCCCTTTGTTTCTAGTTGACTCCCCTCCACCAAAGTTGATTACGATACCAATCACCTAGCAGTGCGTGGGTCAGAACCAAAGTGAGACAAACAAAGCATCATTCTCAAAAAAGAATGTGCCAAGCTCGCCTTTATCTCCTCTCTTGGCCTCACAACTTTAGTGGAGGGGAGTTAATTAGAAAGAGAGTTTTCCCCCTTTGTTTCTAGTATTATTCCCCTCCACCAAAGCCTTCCTCCAGGTTGTGATACCAATCACCTAGCAGTGCGTGGGTCAGAACCAAAGTGAGACAAACAAAGCATCATTCTCGACTAAAAAGAATGTGCCAAGTTCGCCTTTATCTCAGGTGCTGGCCTCACAACTTTAGATGGAGGGGATGTTAATTAGAAAGAGAGTTTTCCCCCTTTGTTTCTAGTTGACTCCCCTGCCACCAAAGTTGATTATGATACCAATGCCTAGCAGTGCGTGCTGTCAGAACGAAAGTGATGCGTGACAAAGGAAAGCATCATTCTCAAAAAAGTTCTGTGCCACTATTATTATTATGATAATGAAGCCTTCCTCCAGGTGCTGTGAGAAGACGATGGAGGTAATGCGTGGCCACCAGGAGTCGCTGATGACCATCATCCATGTTCTGCTCTGCGACTATTATTATTATGATAATGAAGCCTTCCTCCAGGTGCTGTGAGAAGACGATGGAGGTGATGCGTGGCCACCAGGAGTCGCTGATGACCATCATCCATGTTCTGCTCTGCGACTATTATTATTATGATAATGATGCCTTCCTCCAGGTGCTGTGAGAAGACGATGGAGGTGATGCGTGGCCACCAGGAGTCGCTGATGACCATCATCCAGGTTCTGCTCTGCGACTATTATTATTATGATAATGATGCCTTCCTCCAGGTGCTGTGAGAAGACGCTGGAGGTGATGCGTGGCCACCAGGAGTCGCTGATGACCATCATCCATGTTCTGCTCTGCGACTATTATTACCATGCTGATGAAGCTTTCTCAGTCCAGGGGCTGTGAGAAGACGATGGAGATTGATTCGGATCGATGAATTCATTATGTTAATCCATTCACCTTCTTTCCCAGTGTGGAGGGCTCTGCAAGACAGGTGAGATTGATTCGGATCGATGAAGTAATTGTGTTAATCCATTGATTCGGATCGATGAATTCATTGTGTTAATCCATTCAGTCTTCTTTCCTCAGCGTGGAGGGCGGGGATAAGACAGGTGAGATTGATTCGGATCGATGAAGTCATTGTGTTAGTCCATTCAGTCTTCTTTCCTCAGCGTGGAGGGCGGGCGCGACAAGACAGGTGAGATTGATTCGGATCGATGAAGTCATTGTGTTAATCCATTCAGTCTTCTTTCCTCAGCGTGGAGGGCGGGGACAAGACAGGTGAGATTGATTCGGATCGATGAAGTCATTGTGTTAATCCATTCAGTCTTCTTTCCTCAGTGTGGAGGGCGGGGACAAGACAGGTGAGATTGATTCGGATCGATGAAGTCATTGTGTTAATCCATTGATTCGGATCGATGAATTCATTGTGTTAATCCATTCAGTCTTCTTTCCTCAGCGTGGAGGGCGGGGACAAGACAGGTGAGATTGATTCGGATCGATGAAGTCATTGTGTTAATCCATTGATTCGGATCGATGAATTCATTGTGTTAATCCATTCAGTCTTCTTTCCTCAGCGTGGAGGGCGGGGATAAGACAGGTGAGATTGATTCGGATCGATGAAGTCATTGTGTTAATCCATTGATTCGGATCGATGAATTCATTGTGTTAATCCATTCAGTCTTCTTTCCTCAGCGTGGAGGGCGGGGATAAGACAGGTGAGATTGATTCGGATCGATGAAGTCATTGTGTTAATCCATTGATTCGGATCGATGAATTCATTGTGTTAATCCATTCAGTCTTCTTTCCTCAGCGTGGAGGGCGGGGATAAGACAGGTGAGATTGATTCGGATCGATGAAGTCATTGTGTTAATCCATTGATTCGGATCGATGAATTCATTGTGTTAATCCATTCAGTCTTCTTTCCTCAGCGTGGAGGGCGGGGATAAGACAGGTGAGATTGATTCGGATCGATGAAGTCATTGTGTTAATCCATTGATTCGGATCGATGAATTCATTGTGTTAATCCATTCAGTCTTCTTTCCTCAGCGTGGAGGGCGGGGACAAGACAGGTGAGATTGATTCGGATCGATGAAGTCATTGTGTTAATCCATTCAGTCTTCTTTCCTCAGCGTGGAGGGTGGGGACAAGACAGGTGAGATTGATTCGGATCGATGAAGTCATTGTGTTAATCCATTGATTCGGATCGATGAATTCATTGTGTTAATCCATTCAGTCTTCTTTCCTCAGCGTGGAGGACGGGGAGAAGACAGGTGAGATTGATTCGGATCGATGAATTCATTGTGTTAGTCCATTCAGTCTTCTTTCCTCAGCGTGGAGGGTGGGGACAAGACAGGTGAGATTGATTCGGATCGATGAAGTCATTGTGTTAATCCATTCAGTCTTCTTTCCTCAGCATGGAGGGCGGGGACAAGGCTGAGGTGAGGCTAAGATTGATCTTGATAAATGACTTGTATATGTGTGTAGACAAAAGATAAAAGATAAAAACAAGCGAACACTTCACAAATCAGCTCATCCGATAATGATCACCAACATCACAACTGGTTGTTAAGATAAACCTTAACATCCCTCACAATAAGACCTGCGACTACGAGATCTAGTCAGAATATTAATCTGTAACGCTCTGTGCACATTTACGAAAACTTTCGTACGGAAACCCATCCGCAGTCTGCAAATAAAGTAAAATAAAGTAAGAGCTCCCCCGAAGTCGGAGTGTGGCTGCCCACATGGCGGGGTAATAAAAAAAACGGTCATACATGTAATGTTCTCATCCCTAGCTGATGCATTTGTATCATAGTGTTCAAGTGCTTCGGCTGTTGGGATTCTTGTTCTTCAGCGTTCCCAGGCCATAATGGGTAATGTACGTATGTTTGTCCGGTTTTCAGTTTTTACCAGTCTCCCCGCTGCGTACAGCCGACACATTCCGATTTTGGAGGAACTCAAAGGACAAAAATTTGGAAGATTTTTTTTTTTAAAGGCCATTAAGTCAGAAAGATAGTAGATGATAGAAAGCAAATGGAAAAGGCAGAGTCAAATAGAGTGGCAGATTAGATGAAGTTACAAGCACAGAACTTCCAGAAAGTGGGGGAACTATTTTTTATGAAATACCCCCCCCCCCCCAGTATCCCCACTGGGAGAGACTTGTGGAGGGGGTGGGGTCATCCAGCTCCACGTATGGAGGCACTAGGCATCCACCCACTGCCCCGGGCTGTTGGGATGATCCCTGGAGTCTTTTAGCCAGGGTACATCAACAACAAAGTAAGAAATATGCGGATGGGTTTCTGCGTGTACGTGCACACTCATTCATATTTCTTACTTTTTTGTTGTTGCGGTTTGAGGATGGGTTTCTGTATGGTAGTTTTTGTAACTGTGCACGCAGCCTAAATGTTAAGAGTCTTCTGCTGGAAAACCTCTACCTTATTTGGATCAATCATCTTTGATGTAGATCAGTCGTCGTTGTTGTTGGCTTACCCTGGCTAAAAGACTCCAGGGATCATACCAACAGCGGAAGCACTTGAACACTGTGGTACAAGTTCATTAGCTATGGATGAGAACATTACTTGTGTGACTGTTTTTGATTACCCCGCCACATGGGCAGCCACACTCTGTCTTTGGGGGATTTGGGAGACTGATGATGTTATGCTAGGAGCTTGTCACAGCTAAAGACAATCCCTGCATAACTATGCATAGCAATAACAACATTTTGATGTAGCCTTGGTGTTCTAGCCTATGTCAGTTGGTCTGACACAGCCCTAAGCCAGGGCAAAGATCAGTTGTAACTACGGGTTTTGTCCCAGGGGTGAACCAGGAGCCGGTGAACAAGCTGGCGGAGCGGGTGTTGCTGCGACTGCGGCAGAAGCTGCAGGGTCTGGAGGACGGGGTGGCGCTCAGCGTGGCCGGCCAGGTCAACCACCTCATCCAGACCGCACGGGACCCCCACAACCTGTCCAGACTGTACGCTGGCTGGCAGCCCTACATCTGATCCATACCGCACGGGACCCCCACAACCTGTCCAGACTATACGCTGGCTGGCAGCCCTACATCTGATCCATACCGCACGGGACCCCCACAACCTGTCCAGACTGTACGCTGGCTGGCAGCCCTACATCTGATCCATACCGCACGGGACCCCCACAATCTGTCCAGACTATATGCTGGCTGGCAGCCCTACATCTGATCAAGACCGCACGTGACCCCCACAATCTGTCCAGGCTGTACACTGGCTGGCAACCCTACATCTGATCCAGACCGCACAGGACCCCCACAATCTATCCAGGCTGTACGCTGGCTGGCAACCCTACATCTGATCCAGACCGCACGGGACCCCCACAACTTGTCCAGACTATACGCTGGCTGGCAGCCCTACATCTGACGCATGTGACCCCCACAATCTGTCCAGGCTGTACGCTGGCTGGGAACCATACATCTGAGCTTCTGTAGGCTTGTCGAGTCTCTCCATGTTCTCTGAGCTTCTAGCCTAAAACCTTTGGGGGTCTCTGGGTTTCAGTTTCTTATTGTTCTCACTGTCATTTTTCCATCCTGTGTTGGTAGGGGTGGGGTGGGTTTAGTGTGTCTGCGGGTCCCATCAGCACCTTTGGGCGTTTCTTTTTTGCATGTTTTCAGCCTAAAGCCTATCATGGGAATCCTCTGTATATATTTTCTTGTTTTCAGTTTGAAGTCCAGTCTGGTTTCAGTTTCTTTATCATTTTTTATTTAAACAACTGTTTTTAGTCAGAAGCTTACTGGGGTGTCCAGTTTTTATGTGTTTTTTTAATTTCTCATTACCATTCTTCATTCATACTTCACTTGTTTTCAATCAAAACATTTTGCATCTGTTTCTGTATTACCTTACAATTTTTTATGTAGGCTCCTGAGCTTTCAGTTGAAAACTAACTAGGGTCTCCAGCTTTATTTTCAGTGTTATCTTATTAGCCTTTTTCATTGTGTTTCCAGTCTGGGTCTCTAGTTTTAGTTTCTATTGCTTAATTGTTTCCATCTTTCATTCAGTTTGATGCACGAGGATTCATACCGGCTTGTTTGAAGGCTGAATTTAAGCAAAGAAGAATGGTCTGAATGGAGAGAAAAAAAGAAATAAACTCACAAATGTGAAAACATGGTCTTACAAGTCATGCTTTGTAAAACAAATGCAGACAAAGACTTCATTCTCCATATTCACTTAATACAAAAATATTGCAACAAAATATCCTCATCGGTGGCCAACGGGACCAGTGAAATTTAAATTTAGCCAATTGTTCCTTGTTACCTGATCATCACATTCTGCATATACATTGATTATCCCGCCTGTTGTGTTCATAATGATCTGTACATTTGTGTTACTTTTGTCCCAAATAACTGCTTTCTTCATGATGTTATTTAAAATGATGTATCCAAAGTGTTCAGTGACTTTAAAAATGTGTGCTACTATTCTACACATACAGGAAATCATACAGCATGTTTCTTAAAAGGGCTAAGATATTTGGTGATACATAGAAATCTGTTTACAGCTCTGATCATGCATTGATGCCCCCGGTATAAACATTGTGTTGAACATTGATCTTCCATGACTTTTTTTCCTATGCAAAAACTTGTCCACTCTCATGAAAAATACAGAAGCTTGAAGCCAGATAATAGTATTGGTTTATTGGACAAATGCGTATGGCTATATAACCTGCACTTGTGTATTTGTTTGTGTAGTTTTATCATATTTATGATATGATACCCTTTACAACAGGTGGCGGTACCATAGCCAGCCGATGAGGTTTAACCGAGGTGGGGTTACTGCTACACTTATCTGTATTGTTAAAAAATTGGGACTTTACTTGTGTTGCACTGCTTCCGGGCATTGCCTCCAGTATCATTCCCACCATCATTGTTACTACAAATGTCCCACGTGTGTCTGTTCCAGACCGAGAGGACGTAAAACACCATTTTTCATTCATTGTTTGTGTGGTACTTTGGTCAGTGGCGTTGCAGTCTGTTTAGGTTTTTCTTATATAACCTTCTACAGTTTTAGCCATTTAAAACGGATGATTGAGTAAGTAATGTGAAAACTGTTTGAAAATGTTAATGTTTTGGGGGGAATGCTACTTTACTTCTGTGTAAAGAACTGTGTGCACAATATTTTTCAGAGGTTGATTTCTCTCTATTGTGGTTTTCCCATGTTCAAACATTTTTAACAAGAAAAAGATGGTCCATAAAAACAAAAACAAGCTTGTGTTGTACAGTAGCATACTCACTTTAATGTTTGGACTATGACAGAAATGTGGGGGGGGGGGGTTTGGGTTTAAAAAAAAATTTTTTTACTAGAAGATAAATTGAGATGCATATCGTCGCTGTCCGACGCTAACCGTGTATCTACAAAATTTGACAAAAATAGATTTTTTTACTGAAACTCCTTCCAGTGACCTCACGCAGGTCTTCTATAAATATCTTGTGTCTGGGACCAATGAAAATGCTCAAATTTGTCACATGATACCACAGAAATAATCGTGTATGTGGCGGGTTGTTGCTGGTTTTGACGCGATAAGCGTGTAACTGGTCACGCTAATCGTGTAACTGCCGGCAGCTGTCGTATCTCCCATTGTGAGAACAATGCACTAACTTTGTGACTAACCGTGTAACTGAATTATCACGAAAATTTTGGGTGTTAATGCAACTTTTATTGTGTCACATGTTTACTCATCGGTAAAGAAGAAGGGTCAAGCGTATATCAAATGGGGATTGACTTTGTAGCAGGCGACAATATGTTTTTTGATGCTCCTGTAAAATCACTGATTGTGTAAATACACGGTTAGCGTCGGACAGCGACGATATGTTATGCTCTTGACTTGAGAATGGACACTCCCTTCAGAGATTATTGTGGAGCCATCTATGGGCATGTTGTATTACTTGGTATATTGTTCGTTTAACCCTTTCACCGCCAGCTATATTTCAGCCAAAAATGTCCATTAAGTGTACTTGGGTAGAGAACAAAATCCATCTGCAGTATTGGGAATGTTTCTGTGACATATATAAAATAAGGTCTATCCTTACTTCCCAAAACTAAGACAATAGGGTCTTTGAATAATAGACCCCAATTTGATGCCTTTTAGTGACATAGGTGTTAAATCACTGTGGTGCTAAAATGCGAACTTTGGCGGTGAAACGGTTACGGGGTGGGGGTATTGGGAAAGGTGAGGAGCTTGGTTTTAAGACAGTCGTTGATTGTGGGTTGAAACTTGTCTTTTGATTATTGTACCAGCTTTCAGATGGAATTTCTTTTGCCAGTTATGTCCTTTTTTTGATGTCTTTGTCGTAGTTAAAAATGAAATTAAGTTATGCTTTGAAGAAAAGTAAGTTGTAACATTCTGTTTTGTTTGCAAGAATGAAAATTTCTTGTATCAGTTGTAACAATCGATATTTGTTATGTTCTCCATAGATAATAAGATGTACACAAATTGATATTTTGGTTGATGAAAACACCAAAATGTCTTGTCACATTATTGGATTGGATTTGAAACTGCCATGTTGATTTCAGAGGGGGGGGGGGGGGGGGGGGGGGGAGGGGGGGGGGATGCTTAATGTACAGTCTCATGGTTATAAATGTTCAGTATTTGCAACATACTTTGTTCTTTGAAAATAATTTTTTATGTTTATCCAAGTGTGTTTTCCATTTGATTTCTTTGCTGGTTTTTAAAAAATTGTATTTCAAACTGCCATGTTGATTGGGGGGGGGGGGGGGGGGGGGGGGGGGGGGGGGTGGGGGGGGGGGGGGGGGGGGGGGGGGGGGGGGGGGGGGGGGGGGGGGGGGGGGGGGGGGGGGGGGGGGGGGGGGATGCTTAATGTAACAGTCTCATGGTTATAAATGTTCAGTATTTGCAACATACTTTTGTTCTTTAAAAATAAATTTTTATGTTTTATTCAAGTGTGTTTTCCAGTTGATTTCTTTGCTGCGTTTTGTGTGAAAGCATACACTGTATAACAAACTACTAGCAAGTATTTTCAATGAAAATTAATCCTTTGTACATGCTAACACCATGGGCAGCAGACCACATGTGTAGCCGGTTGTGAATTTGCAATCAGCATTTTCATTGAATCAACTGGCTGTGAGACAGTTGATGATAATAACAAGAATAAGACAGAAGCATACTTATAAGTGCATGTACTGCTACTGATCTTGACACTTGATTCATACAACAAAGATCTTTTTCACAGAATCACCTTCTGTAGTCTCAATGTAAAAAATGACAAACTCTCTAGACAGAAGCATACTTATAAGTGCATGTACTGCTACTGATCTTGACACTTGATTTATACAACAAAGATCTTTTTCACAGAATCACCTTCTGTAGTCTCAATGTAGAAAATGACAAACTCTCTAGACTTGAGAATACACAATGCATTAGCTCAAATTTATTTTTAAAAAAGCAGTGTTTCAGTGGGCCCTACTCAACTAATGAGTGCAAGGAACAAGAGAGATGTGTTAGGAAAACTACAACTCGTTAAAGACGGCAGTTGCTGTGGAGAGAAAAGGGTCTCTGTTGAAGTTGCCATAGAAAAGACGGTGACCATTCGCCAAGAAAGCCACAATTAAAGGCATCATGAATTTCACTTGTTGTTTTACCCCAAGTCCAGGCCAATGCACACATCAGCTTGTCAATGGACTCTGGGAGAACTGCAGTAGGCCCATCGTCGGTTGATCCAAGGAAAGGAAAAGCTGCAACAGTTTGACCAATTCTAAACCAATTAAAGTCAACATTTAACTTAAATCACCCCCCATGTCACCACTACTGTGTAAATACAGTTGCAATCCATATAAAGAAAATTACAGAAAAATCAAGACACCTTACAATGAGTTGACTGTTGATGTTATGTAGTTGTTGAAGTTGATCCAAGGAAAGAAAAAGCTGCAACAGTTTGACCAATTCTAAACCAATTAAAGTCAACATTTAACTTAAATCACCCCCCATGTCACCACTACTGTGTAAATACAGTTGTAATCCATATAAGGAAAATTACAGAAAAATCAAGACACCTTACAATGAGTCGACTGTTGATGTTATTGATGATGTAGTTGTTGGTGTGGGTTGGTTGGTTGTGGTTGTCGTACCCTGGCTTAAAGACTCCAGGGATCATCCCAACAGCTGAACACTATAGTACAATGCACCAGCTAGGGATGAGAACATTACGTGTGCGACCGTTTTTGATTAGCCTACCTCGCCACGTGGCCAGCCACACTCAGACTTCGGAGGAGTTGGTGTGGGTTCACATGCACATTACGTCCAAAGGACAACACAGCTGACCATAGATATAATAATTATATACAAGGCACATTTATTAACAACACAATGATGAGTATAATCCAAAGGCAGGGTGAGAGTACAGCATACAAACTTAGTAGTAGAGACAATAGCATCAGACAGAGAAAAGGATGGAGGCGGGATTTCCCTAGTGCCAGACCTGTAGCACAAATGGGGTACGCCTCATGTGAGAGTGAACGTGCTCAGCAAAGATCAAGTTGCTGAACTGTGCACTTTTGCAGTAACACCATAAGAACTATGTTTAATAGCACTACACACCTGCAGTTTTTTATATAAAAAAACTCCCAGTTCTTATAATAATCAGAGTTCTTTATAATGGAAAAGGGCTTGTGCCTGCTCTCTCTCTCTCTCTCTCTTGACTTGATTGTTTTTATGTCAATTTTTCTTTGCCTGATGCATGGTGTGAGTGAGAGGGCCAGGTGCAAAGAAGATATTGTAGCTTATCCTTTTTACCCTCAATAAAACATTTCTCTCTCTCTCTCTCTCTCTCTGGTAAAAATTGGCAGAATTTTTCTCAGTATTTCCGTTATGGTGCCCATTGTGTAAGTATACATGACAGTCTGAAGTCAACAGCGGCAATGGCTGAATCAAACACACACACACAGGGAAAACATGAACAGTAACAAAATCAAAACATTTTGTTCTTTGCTGCAAAGCTAACATGGCAATGGGCATGTCCATTGCACGCCATGACTAGCAGCCAACGTGATTGGCTCATTGTCTTTTCGCAGATTTTCCTGCCATCTTGCACATAGCGTGTGGTTTGCTTGTATATCATGTCGGTGTTCATGTGCACTCACAATGAGATCACTTTCGTATGATAGTGCTTGCAGATTTGCAAAGCTTCTGGGAGTAAATTGACAGGGCTAGCCATCTCATTTTTGTTAGCAAAGCTGAACTGGACATCATGCAAGCATCTCATGGGATGAAACACAATCTCCAGAGTTATTGTTCTTTACGTTTTCCCAGTTATTGGTCTTTGGAATTGTTTTTCTTCTTCCTATTGGGGATGTTTATCCTGCCCATGCCCAAACTCTTCATTTAGACTGCAATTGGCGCAGTTTCTGTTTCTGTTTGTGTCTGGATACGTCGCAGACGCCACTTCTGATGATAAATCGCGACGGAACTTGGAGGGCGCATGAACCTAATAGAAAACAGAAGGAGAAAGACCTACTGCTTACCCTGGGTTAAAACCATTAAACCCCCCAGTTCAGCCGGAAAGGCCCAGACCCAGACCCCCCAGTTGTCCTTAGGGAGACGCAAAGGGATATGAATCTAAGCATGTGACAGCATTTAGTCCAGGGCCTCTGTTGTCGATGAAGCATGGCCAAGTTGAGGGGCACAGATTAAAAAGGTAACAGTTCTCTCGAGCAGTAATTCTATAGTGTACACTGAAGCAAACGCACATTCTGCATTGCTTATTGCATGTATCATGTATGGGTCACATAAACTCAAAGCACATTATAAAATGTTAATGCTACAATGATGAACACAATCACACACACATACATCAGCGCACATTCTGCATTGCTTATGCATGTATGGGTCACATAAACTCAAAGCACATTATAAAATGTTAATACTACAATGATGAACACACACACACACACACACACACACCAGGCTCAAAATGAGTCAGTATAAATTTCAGCATGATAATCAGAAAAGTGTGATGTTCTGATTCTGAAATATGACGCTGAGCTGTCCCTCTGGACACTTATAGCATAGCATAGCATAAATGGCACTATAGGCTATTTTGTTTAGCCTTTTGCCCTCTAAATATGTTTTTTATTTTTATTTGGTTTGGCTTCATTCACTGATGACTACTAAGGCATCTGTGTTTTATTCCTTTAAATCTGTATATTAACTGAATACATTTTTGTTTTGGAAAAACGTTGTGTGTTGCGGCAGGAAGAAAAATAAACAGAACTAACAAAAGAAGAAAGAAAAGAGAATGTGTGTGTGTCCGAGTGCGCATGTGTGTGTGTGTGCGCGTATGTGTATGAGTGTGTTTTGTGCGAGCGTGTGTGTTGTTTGTATATCACTATCAGTCATACCTTTCAAAAGACGTTTATGCTTTCACTATGTTTGTTAGGCCTACTCATTATCTTTAAAGATTAAATATTTAAATTGTTATGTCTTACATCTCTCGACAATCTTTCATCAAATAAAAAAAACGCTTAGCCGATTTTGATTAATTAAAAAGTAGATCTATCACCTGAATGTTACCCAGTGATCAGCTAGACTGTATTCAGTGCGGACTAAATTTCGTAATTGCGGGGAACTTGAAATGACAGTCGTTACCCCAGCAACTCCGACGTAAATAACTACTTTGAAAGGATGCTAACTTGAAACCCGACATTGATGTTTCTTCTTTTCTTTTCTCAACCAGACGATTGAGCACAAGTATTGTATTGATCACATTCAGTCAACATGACCACAATGCTTGGTACACAACAGCCAGATCTGCAAGATCCAACAACTTACACCTTTTCCAGTCAACCCAAAGCTGTGAAGCCGAGGACAAAATACCGCGACCCTATTCAACATGAACATGATAATAACGCTGAACGGTAATAATAGAATTCGTTGCAGACGCAGTTGATTCTACTCATTGTTTAATCAGTAACAAAACAGCCATATTTCTGGATCTGGCTCGGGAAAATAGAACTCAGGCTATTTTCCCTTACAATCTCTCTCTCCCTTTCTCTGTTTATGGGTTTCTCTCTCTCTCTCTCTCTCTCTCTCTCTCTCTCTCTCTCTCTCTCTCTCTCTCTCTCTCTCTCTCTCTCTCTCTCTCTCTCTCTCTCTCTCTCTCTCTCTCTCCTGTCTCTCTGTCTCCCCCCCCCCCTCTCTCTCTCAGTTTCAGCTTCAGTTTCTTTACATGTATAGATCTATGTCTGTCTTTGAGTCTCTCCTTGGCTTTCTCTTTCGCTCTGTCTCTGTGTTTCTGTCTCTCTCTGTATCCCTCTCTCCCCATCTTTAGAACTTTCTCTCTGGCTATCTTTTTGTCTCTCTGTCTCTCTTTCTATATTTCACTCTCTGTCTCATTGTCCCTCTTTCTGTCTCTTTTTTTTCTTTGTCTTTCTCTCACTGTGTGACTCTGTGCCCCCCCCCCCCTCTCTCTCTCTCTCTCTCTCTCTCTCTCTCTCTCTCTCTCTCTCTCTCTCTCTGTCTCTATAGATCTATCTCTCTCTCTTTCTCTGCCTGTCTCTGTGTCTCAGTTGTAATAACGGAAGCACTTGAACACTATGGTACAAGTGAGAGAAAGACAAAGAAGAAAAAACAAAGACAATGAGAGAGACAGGGAGAGACTGAGAGGGAGGGAGACATAGAGAGAGACAGACACAGAAAGAGAGAAAGAAAAAGCCAAAGAGAGCGACAGAAAGAGAGACATGGGCACACAGAGATAGAGAGACAGACATACAGAGACACAGAGAGAAAGACAACAACAAAAAGAAGAGAGAGACAGAGTGTGAGGGAAAATGCGAAATAGCCTGAATTCTATGTTACCACGTGAGGTTAAATAACCACTGCCAAATCCAAAGGAGTGCTCGCTGGGTGGCCAATACATACACAGACAAACCTCCAGTGTTGACAAGATCCTGACATCATTGGAATGGCCAATCTTAGAGGAAAGAAGAAAAAAACAAAAGGGTAAATTTCCAAAAAGTGGGATTGTTCCAACACGCAAATCGAAAAACCCAACCCTAATTTAATATTTTAAAGGGTTCAAAATCTTACACAGTTGGAAAATATAAAGGTTGATATGAGACTCTAATGCATAAAAACACACAATCTCTACAATGTGTGTGTATACGTGTGTTGTATACGTGTGTGTGCGTGTTAGGAAGCCTGGTGACTGATGTCTGTGTTTCTTACTTGTAGTTTGGGGGATGGTTTGTAGGCAGTGTTGTTGTCAAATGTCCAATTATAAAATATTTACAGGTAACTTGTGAGTTTAAAGGGGCACCCTGACGGATGAGTTTTTGCAAGAAACACGTCGAGATCACCAGGAAAACACCCTTTACAGAGATTGCAACACTCACTTTGCTCTGGTTTCCTAGAAATCAATCCGTCAAATTGGCGATTCCTCCTTGGCAGAGGTGCTAGAAGTCAGATTCTTTCAGTGAAAGAGAAGACATGTGACTTCTCTTTTCTAATGGCCACTAGCTGAGTTAGACCTAATCGTTTGCATGAAATTTCCATAATACAAGCCTTTTTATACAGTTTTTATACAGTTTACCAAAAGGAGTTCCGCTCACAAAAACAAAGGAAATAGCTCCTTTTTTTTTTTTACTGCACTACAAAGAAGAAAAAGCTTGAACCACTCTCAGTGGCCTCCACTTACCCCATCCAAAATGGCTTCTCTCTCCGGCAAGGTTTGATTTCTAGGAAACCAGAGCAAAGTGAGTGTTCTGATCCTTAAAAAGGCTGTCTTTCTGGTGACCTTGACATGTTTCTTGCAAAAACTCATCTGTCAGGATGCCCATTTAAGTTTTACCATTTTTATTTTGAGTGAAGCTCTGTGACAGTGTGCATTTGTGGCATACTAAATGTCTTTAAGTTTTACCATTTTTATTTTGAGTGAAGCTCTGTGACAGTGTGCATTTGTGGCATACTAAATGTCATTTAATATTAATTGGCCATCTAGCAGGCAGCTCATTACTGCTGTCTTTCCACCTTGCTGTGGATTGTTTTTGTCTTGGAGAGACATACACAACTGTGACTGTGAGTCTTTCGTGATTTGATGGTGCCCACTTTTGGGGGGGCTTCACATTCTTTTCTGTAAACATGTTATTTACTAATCACTTTTTGACAACTCCTGGTTGGCAAGTTATGAACATTGTAACCTGTCATCATGGATGAAAACATGATCAGAAAATAGTCTTTATTAGAATGCACAAAACAAAGGGATTTTTTTTAATTTCTTAGATGTTTAGATTTTACCTTGAACCATGAGAATTGTGGGCTGTTTATAGGTGTAGTTCAACATTTTTAACATATTGCATTTTATTTCCCTTTTTTTATAGAACAAATTCAGATGGAACAATCAATTACGGCAACATCATGTATGACAGACGTGTTGTACGAGGAAATACATATGCACAACAAATACTTCCTGTCGTAAGTATATGTATAAAAACATTCCTATTTTTTCAAAATAATACTATCTGCAGTATTACAATTACTAATTAGGCATTATGCTATTAAACCTGTTTGATTTACAAATGATCTGGTATATTAACTTAATTCAGAAAATAGCATGCACGTTTAAAAAAAAGACCTGTTAAAAGTGAAACGTAAGCTACTATTGCTATTAGACGCTAAGAGAAAACAGTATACAAACTGAAGTTCAGACCCTCACTGTCATTTTGTCGTTTTTCTACTGGCAGTAAATGTTTTGCATAATATGTACAATTTCGTATGTTACTAATTATTATAATTAATTTAGAACAGGACATACCCTTCCATGCTCTTTTTATGGCTGCAATTTCTCAGTTATGAGATAATAAAGATGATTTGATTTGATTTGAAAGTATCTTATTTCCATGGGTGCAACTTTGCCTGGTATACAAGGATTTCTTTTTTTTTGTTTTTGAATACAAGGATTTCGTGTTTTTGAATTTTACCAGAAAGCAAAGTTCCTTTTTTTTAAATTTGTCAAACAAGATCTCTGTGTGCCTACTGTATTTTTCAAACACTTAAAAATAAGCATTTGTATAAATTGTGGAAAAAGCAAACTAAAAACCTTCATAAATCAATTTTTGCTTCAGCTGCAAGGGAACATTACCCCTGGACCCCGGCCTTTCAGGTTTTTTCATTTTGTGTAGCTGCACCCATGTATTTCATAATCTGGCTGTCAGTCTGTCTGTCTCTGTCCTTCCCCCCCCCCCCCCCCTTTCCCTCTCTCTCTCTCTCTCTTTCTCCTTCTGTCCGTCAGTCTGCCTATTGGTCTGTGTCTGCGTCTCCATTACTAGTCTATCTGTCTCTTTCTTTCTCTCCTCTGCACTTTCTCTGTCGCAGTTTTACTCCACCCCAGCCTCTCTCTTGTTGATTTGAAGTTAATATTTCACCGATTTCATGGATATTTATGTCAGTTTTCATTATTAGAGTGTCCGTTTCTTTAACCCTTTCACAGCCAATGTCGCATTTATGCACCACAATGGTTTAACACCCATGTCACTAAAAGGCATCTAATCAGGGCCTGTTATCCGAAAACTCTATTTTCTTAATTTTGGGAGGTAAGAATAGGCCTAATGTTATACATGTCACAGAGGAATTCCCAATACATTTTATTCTCTACCCAGTTCTTCTTCTTCTTCGATCGCTCAGACAGTTTCATGTAAATTATGAGCGTAGATGCGTCATGCTGTCGTTATGCGCCTAACTAAGAAATAGTTAGGCCCAGGAAGTCCGACTTCGGCTGGAGGAAATGTTTTTGAAAGTGTTTCGTAAAAAAAGGCAGGAAAGATAGATGACAGTAAGCAAAGGGAAAAGGCAGAGTCAAAGAGAGTGACAGATTAGAGGAAATTACAAGCACAGAACTTCCAGAAGGTGGGGGAACTATTTATACAAAAGACCCCTCGGTATCCCCATGGATAGCGTATCGTTAAAAATTCAGGACTTTCCTGGAGTTGCATTGCCTCCGGGCATTGCCTCCAGGATCGTTCCCACCATCTTTATATCTACTAATGTCCCATATGTGTCTGTTTCAAACCGGAGGACATTAAATGGATTTTCACCGTATCCCCATGGGGGGCCTCTACCCAGTTAAGTTTAACGGTATATTGTGGGTTGAAAAATGTCTGGCGGTGAAAGGGTTCAATCGTGTTCAATGTAAGTACTTTTTTTTGGTCCCTTTTCCTTTCCTACAGCATGCCCAGCCAGATCCCATTGAGCTCCAGAGGCAGAGAGAGAATCGTCGCAGAGCAATGGCTCGGAAGCGAGCCAAAGACCAGTTTCGACCGAGGACACCGGACGCCGTGGATGGCCGGCGACACGTGGCGGTGCAGACTGACCTCTACCTGGAGGAGCTGACCGATCGTGTGGAAGAGACGGACATTGATACCCAGACAGATGCCTTCCTTGACCGCCCTCCATCCCCCTTGTTCATTCCAGCTAAAACAGGCATGGATGTTGAAACTCAGATTTGGGAGGGTGATGTGAGTTTATATCCAGAACATTTCTTTCTTTTGCTGCTGTGTGTCTGTCTTCTGTCTCAATGAATGGATTTTAATTAGATTTGGTGTAGGATTAGAATAACACCTAAAGGATTACTAACTTTTATATGCAGTGGAGAACTGATAACTCAAAAACGGATAACTCAAAAACACTGGATAACTCAATAATTTGTGGGTCCCAGTATAATAATCTCTATGTTGAAAAGTCTTTTTAACTCAAAATATTGGCTATCTCAAAATAAAATTTCAATCCCTTCAATTTTGACTTAAGCGATTTTTACTGTAATGGGTCTTTCCTGGTATTGCAGTACCTCCAAGATCGACCCACTGTCTGTACAATTACAATTAGGTCATTTAACACATTTTCTTCTACCCAAAGGATTTTCTGCATTTATCCTTGTTATTCGGATTCAGCAAGTTTCTACTCTCGCATAGGTCTGTCGAAGCTTTGGTCAAAATTAAGTCAAATTAACTGGGTGACATCAACACTTTATGACATGATGAAAATCAGATTAACGTCCTCCGGCCTGGAACAATCACAGGTGGGACATTGATAGATATAAAGATGGTGGGACGATCCTGGAGGTACTGCAATAACAGGAAAGTCCCGAGTTTTTAATCGATAAAGATATCAGTAACACTTTATCGAAGCAAAAATAACTTTTAAACCACGAGTGTTAAGACCAAGCCAGTTCACTGAAACACTTGGTTCAGGGTTTTTTCAATGCTAGTAATTTGCTGGTGTGAATGTGTTGTGTGTGTGTGTGTGTGAGAGAGAGAGAGAGAGAGAGAGAGAGAGAGAGAGAGAGAGAGAGCAAGGAAAGAGAAAAGGCATATTTAAAAATGATTCTTTCAAGTGAAATTGTAGGTATTATAATCCATTGTAAAAAGTATTCTGTATTGTTGTGTAGCTGTCTGTCTAAGCATAACTCCGGAACAAGAAACATATTCTGGCCCTTCCATAAAAAAAACCCTGAGAAACACATCTTCTGGCTCTTCCCAAACCCCCACCCCCCACCCCAAAAAAACACCAACAGCAACCCCAAAACAAAACGCTGTATTAATATGTATGTGAAGGAGCTGTCTGGTTGTTGTCCCTTCCCCTGTGCAGCTGTTTGACTTTGACGTGGATGTGAAGCCCATCCTGGAGGTGATTGTGGGCAAGACCGTCGAGCAGTCGCTGCTGGAGGTGATGGAGGAGGAGGAGCTGGCCAACCTTCGTCAGCAGCAGCGCGAGTTTGAGGAGCTGCGCAACGCTGAGCTGGTGGAGCAGCAGCGCCAGGAGGAGAAGGAGAGGAGGCACCAGGAAGAAAAGGTACAGTTGGGGAATTGGGCCCCCCGTTTTCTTTGTATGGTATGGTATAATAATAATAATAATGGATGTTTGTTGCGCTCTTTCTCCAAAAGAGCTCAGAGCGCTTACAAAGTTAACTTTAGATAACAAAACAATCCGAAATATATATATAATACAAATCCGATACTTCACACGTGCGCGTTCGCATATGCACATGCGCACACGCACAAACACACAGAAAAGACATTCTTACCCAAAGGCTACTTTACATGCAAGCGCGTAAATCGTGAGTGCGACCCAGTCAGCCAACACGGGTAGCAAAATGCAAACCAGACCAAACTGCCGGTCGTTCTGCCAGCCTAGTCCAATCCACACCACATCAATTGCCCAAGACGCACCCACAACCAGGACCAAACAGGGCTCGGTGCAGATTGGTGTTAGACAGAGAGAAGAGGTGACTTTTGAGCCGAGACTTAAAAGAGGACAGAGTTTGTGCATGATGGACAGAGAAAAGTGGGCTGTTCCAGATCACAGGTCCAATGATGGAGTGGTGTGGTATGGTATGGTGTGGTGTGGTGTGATATAGTATGGTGTGGTATGGCTGCACAGTGATGTACCGAGGATCGAAAAGTGATTGGACAAACTGTCCTGAGACAAGATAATAGGACAATGTCCTGGCTCGTACGGAAATCAATAAACGTTAAAAATTTAATCAGACATTTGTCCTGACAGGGATGAACACAATAGGACATTTTCAATTTGAATAGGTCAATGTCCTTGGGACATCACTGTTAGCATGGTATGGTATGTTGTGTGATGTGATGTGGAGAACTGCATCCAAGCAGTTCAGAGGAATTCAATAAACGTTCAGTGGAAGGAGTTGTAGGTTGGAATCGAGATTCCTTCAAACACATTCCTATGTTTTTGTTAATGAACTGTTTTGTTTTTTGATGAACTGTTTTGTAGGATTTTTTTTAATTAGTTTTTATTTTGACATGCATTATATGTGTTTTTTTATGTTGCTGCTGGCTGTTAATAAAAATTATATGGAGCCATGGAACCAGCTGAGAGTAAAAGGCCAGCCACACGTCAGCTAAAATCGTATGACTGTGCGATACGATTTGATCACGTGGTCTCCAAGAACAAATGTAATTCGCGCTTCGAGATCACGTGATCGAATCGTATCGTACAGTCATACAATTTTAGCTGACGTGTGGCTGGCCCTTAAGGTAATCCTAAATCCTTGAATCAATCCAATTTGGGCTTTGGTGACTTTTGAAGTTTTAAGAAGAAACTTGTAAACATAAAGTCAAAAGTTGCATCAAAATGGACTTTAAAAAACCCCAAGAAAATGCTTAGAAAAGGCAAAAAGTGCATACTGTTTAACTTTTTACGTGCCACCACACACACATTTCCATTTTATTGGAGGAATAAAGATTGTGATTGTGTGTGAAATTGTTTACGACATGCTTATTTCCTTCACTGTTGTTTCTTTCACATAACTGGTTCATCTTTTGTTGTTGTTTTTCAGGCGAGACGAATGAAACAGCAGAGAGAGGTGCTGCAGAATGAGAAGGACACAGCTGAGAAGATCGCAGCTCTGGCCTACTCCCAGGGCTACCTGGCAGACCTTGTGCCCTGTGTGTTCGGCACTCTGACAGAAACCGGATACTTCTTTGATGCCATTGAGAGAGGTTTGAGCAATGTTCCAAATTCTGATTGTGCTGGATGCAGTTCACTCCTGTTTGCGGATTGTTTGTGTGTGTGTGTGCGCGTGTTTGTACAAGTGTATGTTTGTGTGTGTGTTTCAGTGAGAATGTGTTTTCTGTGTGTTTGATGAAATGTTTGTGGGTCTGTGTGTGTATGTCTGTGTGTAAGAATGCCTTCACTCACGTGTGTGCATGTACGTAGTGTGTGTATGTCTGAGTGTTTCAATGCTGATTGTAAAGCACTTTGTGCTCGATAAAAAGTGCTATATAAGTGTCTGTTTATTATTATTATTATTATAAAGTTATTACCTGTTCCACATATAATAATTACTATCAGAGAGTGGATAATATTATTCTTTGCAATAATATTGACAATCGTAATGTGGTACTTGGGTGCAAGTTAGACCAATAAGTTTTGTATTATTATCATTAAGCATTGTATTACCGGTATATTTCTTCTTCTTCTTCATTCGCTCAGACAGTTTCCTGTCATATGAGCGTAGATGCGTTATGCGCCTAACTAAGAAATAGTCAGGCCCAGCATGTCCGACTTTGGCAAGAATTTATAGAAAAAAGGCATGAGAATTAACCAGTAACATAGAAAGATAGCAGATGACAGTAAGCAAGGGGAAAAGGCAGAGTCAAAGAGAGTGACAGATTAGAGGAAGTTACAAGCACAGAACTTCCAGATAGTGGGGCAACTATTTGTATGAAAGACCCCACGGGGAGACTTGTGTGGAGGGGGCGGGGTCGTCCAGCTCCCCGTATAGAGGCACGAGGCATCCACCCACACTGACCCATTACCGGTATATAACTGTAGTGATTGATCTTTCACCAGTATATAGCACAATGTTAGGGTTAGGCTGTGTAAACACATAAGTGGATATTCCATGTGGAAACCCGTACACAATCCATAAATAAGTGAAACAAAGAAGGGAAAAGATTTGCTCACATGTCCAAATTTCCCCTATATGCGTAAACTTTTATCCTTCTTTCTTCCACTTATTTAGGGTTTTCCGTACAGAATTTTGGCACCCATGGTTTAATTGTATTTAGACCTAGACTGGGCCTCTCACCTCATGTTGAAAGCAAAGTATCATGATGTTAAAATGTTAAAAGGTAGGTTTTTGAGCAAGCGCAGTGGGCAAGCAAATTGGAATGGATCTCCTATGATGGAACAAAAGCTCCTTGATCCAGTGTTAATTTTTATACACATAAAAAATTAGGTGCTCCTCTGATACTCAAAACTCCTGTCAGATGCACTGGGTTAATCCAGACCAGTGCGTCTTTAAAATGTACAACATTTTCACCTGATGCAGTTTTTAAATAATGCTCAATAATTACAAAGTGTGACCCCCTAAAACTCTAGAGACATATTTTGTGCCTTGATTCTGACCCCCTGATTTCTAAAATACAGAAGAACTTCCTTTATAAGACCGTTATAAGGGGAGCAATTTCAATACTTACAAAGAAGGGCAATATGTCTGTCCCAGAGAAGTAGGTCTTATGTGGGAGGAAGTCTTATAATGGGAGGTCTTATAAGGAAGGTTCCACTGTGTAGCATGAACGCTGCTTGATTGCTCTATGTGAGGCCATCAGGACAGGCTAAGGTAAGCTATCGCGTTTGGCGGGCAGTATCAATGGGATGATTTTGCCGTTGTGTTGGATTGGTGTTTAGACGTGGAGGGTAACTTCCTGCCGTGGCTGCTGGAGGAGGTGGTGGGTCACCTGGAGCGGCAGGAGCAGGGCTGCCTGGTGCTGGACGGCATGCTTCGCGAGGTGGTGCGCCAGCGCACCGAGGTCTACGTTCAGCTGGAGCAGGCCGCCTCAAAGAGAGCCAAGCAGGCCGCCTTGGAGAACGCTGCGGCCAAACAGTCAGCCGCTGATGAGCCGCCTCCAATCATCTCTCAGGTAAGGGAGAGATGTTTTATTTTATTATACAGGCTTTTAGAGTATGCAATGTTGTCTTTTAATTTATGAGAGGAAAAAAAAGGACAGAAATTCTGTGAACTGGTGTATAGAACGGGTATTATCTTGCAAACCAGGGACGGTATTCACGTTGAGATAGCATGAGACTTAGCATGATGCTAACTTAGAAGCTCTTCCAATGTCCTATAGGATTTAATAGGACTTTTGGAAGAGCTTCTAAGTTAGCATCATGCTAAGTCTCATGCTATCTCGACATGAATACCGTCCCTGGATGTTGTTAAATGCACATAATTTCTGTGACACAAATTTATAATTAAAAAAAACTCCTATGAAGAATGAAAATTTAGTGGGGGGTTTTCTGCATCGTCATCTTATTGTTTGTTTCATGTAGTGTCAAGCAGTGATAATTTTATCTTCGTACAATAACACAATTGTTTTTGTTTTGTTCAACTGTGATACGTTTTTAAATGGACAAATCATAACCTTTTTGGATAGGCATTATTGGGCTGAACAGATTCAGTCAGTTACTGTCTAAAGATGTATGCTGTGGAGTGTCACAATCATGGATGTGTTGTATTTCGTATTCAGTATGGAATACCTCCCAGCCTGCTGTTCCGTTTCAGGCTGAGGGCGCTAAAGAAACTGGGACAATTCTTGAGGAAAAGGAACTGGGTGAAGACATAGCGGCTGAACCTGACCATGCCACAGAGCCAGCAGGAGAGGAAGAAGCCACCGCCAATGACTAAGCAGCTTCTGGCTTTTTTGTTTGTTTTTATGTTCTTACTTTGTTTTTGTCATCCAGCTAAATCATTTCTGTATGTGCACCGTGAATATTTGTTACCCGTTCAAGAAATATTTGAGTTCTCTGGTAATGGAAGGTTACTTTAGTATTTTTTGCTCGTTTGTTTTGTTTTCACTTTGTTAATCTGAAATGTTTGGGGGCATGCGTTTTATACAGACTGTATTTAGATCACAAAAGATTTATAAAAAAAGGTTTTTATAAGAAATCTGGTTGTTTTTTGTTTGTTTGTTTTTGTTAACATAATTTGCAGAGTGAAGCAGAAAATTACATGACAGTAAGCTACTGTAATTTGTAAGTGCAACTTTTTTGGGACAATGTTTCCTATTGGTCAAAGAGTTTCCAACTGCTCAAAATATTTAAGAAAAGATAGAGTGGTCAATATCTGAAATGAACCTCTTATGTTCCCAGGCCATGGCCATAACAAGGAAAATAGAACTCTGAAATACAGTTTAGAAAGAAGTAGGGTATGCCATGTTCCCTTGTTGCCTTTTAGACCAGAAATTATGCCGCATTCCATTCATGTTGCAAATGTTTCTTTTTCACAACTCAACCAGCCTGAACAGTGTCTCATTTATATAGAAGTTGATGAATTTGAGAGAGGATTCTTTAAGATTCCATTCCAAACTGCAAAACTTAACCTTTGCCGGGTTCATAGGGGCCTTACCAGTCCTTATAAGTCTTGACCAATTGAAATCTCCAAGTAAGGCCTTACGCAAGTGCTTATATTCACTTCAAGGTCCTTACAAGTCCTGACAGCTGCCCAAAACTGCCCTGAGCAGCAAGACCATACTCAAAATAGATCGCAGAAGCAGCACTTTTACACTTGAGAAACATCGCTCAGCACCTACTCCACCTTACCCCCGTCCCCCACCTTCCCGTTTGAACTTACCGCTTAGCAGACGAACGATGCACCGCGAGTTGTCAAGAGAAATTGGACTGAAATCTCGTTCTTTATCCTGGTGTCGTTTTGCGAGAAAACGCGTATCTGTGTCAGCCATAGTTTTTGTATCTGCTTAGACATTGTTCACAGTGCTGGGAAAGTGTTCCTTTCAAGATCGTTGGCTAAAAGATGGAGATTATCCTTAGGCCTACAGGTCCTTACAAGGTCCTTACTTGGGGATAGCTGAAAGCCCTGGGAACCCTGCTTTGTAAAGTGTTTATTTTGTTTGCTTTTTCTTTCGTAAAGGTTATTTGTGCTATCAGGGCTCAAATCTGTCCCGTTTTTATCTGTTCTCACAAAATAAATTATGATTAGATTACGTGCTGCAATAGTTAAGAAGACTGGTGCAATATACTGATAACGGGATGTGATACATAATGGTATTTTCTGTGAAATTTTATTTTATAGAGGATGTGGCAATACTGGTGGAAATATTTATTGTGTACGATTTGTGTGTGTTTGGGGGGTTTTAGTTGTGTGTTTTCTTATCTGCAATTTTTTTCTTTATTGGTTTCTGCCATAAAAAAATCTATAAAGGTGCTACTATGTCAGTCAGAATGTTCAGTACATTCATATTATATAAGATATTGTAATGGTAATTCACTCTCCATGTGTTCCCCAGGGCTCCCAATCGTCCCGCAAAACAAGGGGTCCCAGGGACTCCTTCACTTACAGTATAGAGAGTCCTAGAGGCGGGATAGAGGGTCCCAGTGGCATTGCGAATGCTAAAAAGAATGTTTCTAGTGCATCCCTGGGACCCCCTGCACATAGTTTTAGAGGGTCCTTTCGGATTTTAGTCCTTCATAGACCCCCAAATGGGGGTCCCTGGGAGCCCTGTGCCCTTTTGCTTTGCATTTCTTTATTTTTAAAAAAGTGTAATTTGTGATTTAATTTGGTTGTCTCTTGTTATTTAGAATGTTGCAATACTCCTGTTGGTAAATTCTATATTTCATAATGAAATACCCGATCTAACACTATTAGGAATACAGAATATCTGATGAAAACCAGCAGTATTCTAGTGCATCAAAATGAAAAACAATACAGTGGACCCTCCCTTTAAGACTCCCTCCCTTTTAAGACCTGTTAATTAGAATGTTGCAATACTCCTGTTGGTAAATTCTATATTTCATAATGAAATACCTGATCTAACATTATTAGGAATACTGAATATCTGATGAAAACCAGCAGAATTCTAGTGCATCAAAATGAAAAACAATACAGTGGAACCTCCCTTATAAGACCCCCCATTATAAGACTCCCTCCCTTTTAAGACCTACTTCTCTGATACATTGCCCTTCTTTGTATTAAAATTACCTCCCTTATGCTACTCCCTCCCGTTTAAGGCCTCATTTTTGGATGTTTTTTTAAGTCTAGGTCTTGTAAGGGAGGTTCCACTGTAGTTTGAAATGTCTTGTGGCTGCTGTTTTGTTGGTTGTCTTTTTTTGTACTTTGAAATATTTCTCTATATCATTGAGGAGATACTTTCTAACCAAGATAAGGGTCAGTCACCATGGATATCTTTTCTTAATCCAGGTATTTGTGTCTGTTTTTCTTATATATAATTTTGTTCTTTTTGAATCCTTTATTCATTGTCTATGCCGTAGAGTATACAGATCTGAGAGTATGCATGCATGTCATTTACAAATAATTTGAGATTGATTGATTGAATGTTTTCAATGAAGTTTAGAATTTTGGAGGGGAAAAAGAGCGATTGGATTGAGTAGACATGCTTTAACACAATTTCTCAAACTATCCTATATGATCTCAGTTATGTAAACGGGAAGTATGAAAGTAGTTATGTGAATACTAATGCATTTATGTGTGCAAAAGCATGAAAAGGCTTCCATCCATGTTTTGTATATTCTGTTGACAATATATATTGTGTGGAGTATGTGTCTTTGAACTTCTAATTTGAAATATTCAACATACAGAATTGACAGACTGAATCTTTTGTACATAACAATGCTATAATTGAGTAATTATCAATAACTTCTGGACTTTTTTCATTTCACTAGTTTGAAAACTCAATTTGCAAGTGACATTGAATGGTGCTGATTTTGTGTGTGCATGCATTTGCATGTCTGTAATGCTACATGACAAAAAATATATTTCGTATATTAACCCTTGCACCACACTGTCACTGTCACCCCTGTCACTAAAAGGCATGAAATTAGGATCTGTTATCCAATGACCTTATGTTGTCAATTTTTGGAAATTGTAAAAGGCCTTATTCTGTACATATCATATTCACAGTATTGCAGACGCCAACTTTTCTTTACCCAGGTAAGTTTCACAGAAATTTTGGGCTGAGCATTGGCTGGCAGCGAAAGGGTTAATGTTTATGAGTATGGGCTGTGAGTTGTAATTCTTGCAGCAAAGATGAAAATGGATTCAATTTCATAAACACACTTAATAAAAACAACAACCAAAGCTGTTAAATACAATATCTGCAAAATAAAGTATTAAGATACAGTTCTCAAGCGGGATGGTTTTACATGTTCACATTTGTTGAGAATTAGTTTATGCCTTGCTACAAAGTACATATCAAAAGACAACTATTATAAAATATGTATTTTGCTTTGTTGTTTACTGTGGCTCTTTCCTTTACAAATGTTATATCTGTGTGGAAAAGAAATTTTGTCAATAAAAAAAATGTACAAATAAAAACGAAATATGCTTCAGCGTATGCTTGAGGTATTTATGTTGTTTGCATTTGCAAGTGTGGTGATCAAAAGAAATTGGACTGATCAACAGATGAATGTTTTGACTGTATAATTTGCTTTGTCGGTTTGTTTGTCTGCATTTTCTGCGAAAGCTGTTGATTGTAGACTCCCCTAACCAAATATATTCTTGATCTACATATTTGTTGTTGTTGTCATACCCTGGCTTAAAGACTCCAGGGATCAATCATCTCAATAGCCGAAGTACTTGAATACTATGGTGCAAATGCACCAACCAGGGATGAGAACATGTGTGTGACCGTTTTTTATTACCCCGCCACGTGAGCAGCCACAATCCGACTTCGGAGGATGATCTACATATAACTTGCTTTGTATGTTTGTCCACGTTTTCTGCACACACAAATGTCATAAACCCCCCAAACCATTATATTCTTGATCAGCGTTACACGGGACAGGTAGTCAAGCCTCCGACTTCGGAGGATGATCTACATATATAACTAATTGCTTCGTCTGTTTGTATGTTTGTCCACCTTTTCTGCACACAAAAATGTTGGTCATAAACCCCCCAAACCATTATATTCTTGATCAGCGTTACACGGGACAGGTAGTCAAGCACACTTTGGACACACGAGCTAAATATCTATTACGCCAAGATAATGACAAAGTGAGATATAACAGACACAAAGGGAACTAACTGGTACTGCCACTAGTCAGTTTCACTGCAGGAGTTGGGTTTTTTTCGTTGGTGTAGAAGAATGAAGGGGAGAGGGAAGTAGGAGGTTTTATGACTTGCTGACATGTCATGTTTTGTTACGGATCAATGAGCTCATGCCAGCCCAATGATTTTCTCTCCAGGTAAGTGTCTTGGCTCATTAAGTAGACAGTGGCCATTGTGATGGAGTAAGACTTTAGCTGCAACTCTGATGTCTCAATGTTGTTACAGGTAACTGAGCACATCCCAGTAAAAATTTCCCTTGAGCCAGAGTTGGCCCATTTAATGGATAGTAGCTATTGTGATGGAGAGCTTACTCTTCTTCTTTGAATTACAAATTACAAGTCTACGATCAACATAAACAAATAAGGAATGAAGTGGCTGACATTTGAAGTCTATTGACTTCAAATTGACATGTCACTCTTTCTTTCTCTCTCGGATCACATGAGCTCATGCCAGCCCAATGATTTTCTTATCAATAAGTGACTTGGCTTACATGATATTTGCACAGTATTTTATTCGTGATGTGAGTAAGACTTTAGCTGCAACTCTGATGTCTCAATGTTGCTTCATAAACACACTTAATAAAAACAACAACCAAAGCTGTTAAATACAATATCTGCAAAATCTCTCTCTATTAAGATATAAAGTTCTCAAGCGGGACGGTTTTGTCTAAAACATTTGTTGCAGGTTTCATTTGGAGGAGAAGTTAGTTTCATGCTATAACTTGGCTACAAAGTACATATCACTGAAGACATTGTCTATTATAAAATATGTATTTTGCTGTTGAGAGGAGAACTGAGCACATCCCAGTAAAAATTTCCCTTGAGCCAGAGTTGGCCCATGTAATGGATAGTAGCTATTGTGCATGCGAGAGCTTACTCTTCTTCTTATAGGTACATAATTAGATTATTGTACGTATTTATTCCTTCTAATCCCAAACAAGCAAACACTAATTAAAATGTAAAAGTGTGATTCGAAGTGACCAACTAAAGTGTCAGAAATACACCCAAAACAAACAACTAAAGCAAAGTAAGGTCAAATGATCCCATTTATTCCTTCTAATCCCACACAAGCAAACACTAATTAAAATGTAAAAGTGTGATTCGAAGTGACCAACTAATGTGTCAGAAATACACCCAAAACAAACAACTAAAGCAAAGTAAGGTAAAATGATCCCATTTATTCCTTCTAATCCCACACAAGCAAACACTAATTAAAATGTAAAAGTGTGATTCGAAGTGACCAACTAATGTGTCAGAAATACACCCAAAACAAACAACTAAAGCAAAGTAAGGTCAAATGATCCCATTTATTCCTTCTAATCCCACACAAGCAAACACTAATTAAAATGTAAAAGTGTGATTCGAAGTGACCAACTAAAGTGTCAGAAATACACCCAAAACAAAGAACTAAAGCAAAGTAAGGTCAAATGATCCCATTTATTCCTTCTAATCCCACACAAGCAAACACTAATTAAAATGTAAAAGTGTGATTCGAAGTGACCAACTAATGTGTCAGAAATACACCCAAAACAAACAACTAAAGCAAAGTACGGTCAAATGATAAAATTTATTCCTTCTAATCCCACACAAGCAAACACTAATTGGGGTGTAAAAGTGTGATTCGATTTGACCAACTAATGCGTGTCAGAAGCTATTGTCTAAAAGCAGAATATGTCATTAAATGTAGAAGAGAGTGATTCGAAGTGACGCGCGTGCAGGATGTGTGTGTAGGCGTGCGTGCGCATGTAAGCAAAGTATGTGTGTGATCCCATTTATTTTTCTAATCCCACACAAGCAAAGACGGGGTAAAATGTAAATGTGTGGGTAAGAAGCCCACCCTAATGTATCAGAAATACATGAAATAAAAACAACTTCAGTCAAAGTAAGGCCCATGATCCCATTTATGCTCGTCTCATCCCACAAAATGAAACTGAAATTTGCTTAATTTCATGAGATAATTGGGGTGGGCTTCTTACCCGCCCATGCGCTTTTTACCCCGTCTTCCCCTACATAGTTAAGATTATTGTACGTATTTATTCCTTCTAATCCCACACAAGCAAACACTAATTAAAATGTAAAAGTGTGATTCGAAGTGACCAACTAATGTGTCAGAAATACACCCCAAACAAACAACTAAAGCAAAGTAAGGTAAACTGATCTCATTAAGAAAAGAAAGAACGAAATAATAGTATAGTGTGGGACTGGCTCAAGCCTAAGCCTCGCGGCTTATAAACGTCCCTTCATTTACACTGTTTTGTTTGCATAAGCATGCCTTTTAAAATTATGATAATAATACCTGTTTTAATTAATAAAGCACTGCCCCTTCTGACCTGTTCCACAGTGGGTGCTTGCAAAAAGTAAATCAAATATTGTATTAAAAATACAAAAAAGAAATCATAAAAAAGAATGTGTACAAAGACAATATAAAAGTGTGGAATCCTAATAAGCTTGGATGACTGCTGAGACAGCTGCACTGGCTCCCTGTTGACGCGAGAGTCGACTACTAAAGTGGCCACTCTTGCCTATCGTTATTTTTATTTTTTATTTTTTTCCCGAGAAGACCTTACAGTCGTCATGAAGACCGTCCATAAGGGTCCTTCACCAATTGGACAATAATCTCACTATCTGACAAATATCGTTATTTCGAAGACACGTACTCTTCCTGACTACCTCTCTTCTCTCCTCTCTGCCTACATACCAGAACGCAACCTCAGATCAAGCAACCTTAAACTTCTCTGCAAACCTGTCACCAAGTACAAAACAGTTGGAAACAAGTCTTTTCGTTTCCAAGCACCACACATCTGGAGCAATCTCCCTTTCTCTCTCCGCAGCTCTCCATCTCTGTCTTCTTTCAAAACTGACCTGAAGACGCATCTTTTCAGAAAATATCTGTTAATTTCTGTCTGTCCATCCACTGTCAGTCAACCTTATAAATAATTCGTGTTGTATGTAGGTATTTTAAATGAGTTGTGTGAGTGCAATAAAGTGATTTTTTTTTTCCTAAATAATTTTAAGTACATGTATTTTGAATATCTTTTGTGTGCGTGGGGTAAACTTACTTTTTTTTTCCCATGTAAAGCGCGGTGAGTTCTGTGTCAGGAGAATAGCGCTATAGAAGATTTATTTATTTTTTACTAGCGCATACCGGTAACGTAAAGCGCTGGGTGAGTACAGCAAATTTGCGATTCGGTAAGTCAGGAGAATAGCGCTTGGCGCTGCTCTGAGAGTGACGCGCTCTCCCTAGTAACGGTAACGCCTATAACGCCAAGTACTGGTAACGCTGAGTACAGCAAATTTGAAGCGCCGGTTACCGAGTAAGGCCCGTTTCCCATTGGCGCTGCTCTGAGAGTACGCGCTCTCAAGATTCTCTTAATTTGCTGCCAGGCTTTGCCCCGG
>JAGGCT020001093.1:37500-50000 GCA_017654935.2 Phymorhynchus buccinoides
GATAAGATATGGGAAGAAGATAATAATGATGGTGGTTGTCATCAGCTGACAGTGACAGCAAAACTTGAACTTGAAGAAGATCATAGACGGAGCCCAAGATAGGGTACTCCGTTTGCAATGTAAAGGATATTTATGAGATTCAAAATTGAAGGAAGTTAGATATTCAATTGGAAATTTGATTCAAGGATAGAGAATAATCTTAAAAAAAAGGTAAAATCCTACATCCGGTGTCATGAGAAATAAGTACCTACCGTGGAAACTTAAATAAGTACCCTTCAAAAGCGCACTAGAGCCATTCTTTTTTCATGTGATAAATAAGTCAACTATTATTTAAAATATTGATATTTAAGTGCTCAATATACGCGGAAACATGGACGCCTCTGAATGTATTTAGGGGCGAATCTTTCCTAAATACCGAACAATTTGAATGAGGAAAATAGTATTTATTTCATGGGTAAAATATTTTATGTAACACCGGTGTAGTGTTCTCGGATTACCCTGTTTACCATGTGCGCGAAATTGAGACTAATCTTAAAACGTACCATCAACTTGATTTTTTGTGTATAATTTGACGGTTTCAGGTTAGGGTTAGGAATGTGGTTTGGGTTAAGGTTAGGGATAGATTTAGGGTCAGTTTACTTGTTTAGTGTCGAATACACATAAGATAAAATTTGATGGTATGTCATGATCAATTTCGTGCATGCGCACGTAGATTGAGAACAAAGTTAAGCCGAGAACATTACACTAAATGAATAAATCCCCTATGAGATTTTCATGCAAGTTTCGATTAGACTAGGGATAGGGTTAGAATCAGTTTTGAGCAATTTTCATCAAATGGGGGGAGGGGGAGGGGGGTTAATGATAGAGGGGAAAGAAGAGTTAAAAGTCATATACACAACCGTTAAAACTGAAATGCTCCCGGTCTAGCCGGAGACACCCGGGCCCCACATGATGCATGCAGAGTGCGTCATGCATGACCATTAAATCCCCCATGGTCAGCCGGGGAAACTCGGGCTCCACATGATGCATGCAAATGAGTATAGACCTTTACTTTGCAGTATCCTGGCAAGACCAATCCAGTTACCATAGCGGTCCCCGGGGTGAACCCCGACCGGCACAGCCCCTGCCCTTCATTTACCACTACTCTTTGATCTATGGCCCCTAGTTGAAGTTCCCTAATTTAACGTGTGGTTGGGGCAAGGGGGGAGGGGAAGTTGACTGAGGCAGGGTGGTTTGCATTTGGGAAAGGTGTTTATGGAGGGCTGTTTTGAATGCCTCCAATGACTGATTGGAGGCAACTTGCTCAGGGAGACTTGTTCCACTGAGGAATAGTGCTGGGAAAGAAGGTGGATTTTCTGTACTGAGTTCTATCATCTATGGCTAGGGATGTCACATATGCTGAGTGAGATTGACTGAGACTTTTCTTCTGCAAAGAGTTTGTAGGAAGATGCTTAGATAGCTGGAAAAATCACACCCAAAACATTTGTTAAAAGCCAATGACTCTTGGTGTTCTGAAAACAAAACAACCTGAAGATCAGTTCCGAGACCAGCCCACAAGTCGTTTGTGCATTCCTTACTGGAGTATGATTCCACAGTTTGGGATCCTCACCAGCAGCAGGATTTTGACAGTCTACTGGAGGCAGTTTAGCCAGTAAGGTTTGTAATGCGACGTTATAGAAACACCTTCACTGCTTCAGCATCACTAAATGATCATGGAGCAACTGAAGTGGCCCTCTCTACAACATCGAAGAAGAGAAACAGCGAGAGTAACAATGTACAAATTATAGGACAACATGGTTGCAAAAGAAGAGCATGAGAGAAAAACTCAGTACCAGAATGTCATACTCGAAACAGCTGGACCTCAGATATGAGGCGGCACCTGTTTTTGAAATTTGAAAACCGGGCAGTGCCTGTTTTTCAAAATTTTGACCACAAAAAAAAATTGATTCAAAGTTCATTTTGTTTCCGTTCCAAGCAACATTGCTTTTCAGTTGAGAAGCAAATAGCAGCCGGAAGTTGCAATAGCTGCATGCGAAATTGCTTTGTCAACCAAAGGCGTTCCTATCGTAAATCTTTGCTACTAATGCTAGTGTTTACTATTAAGAGGAGAATTATGAGAACAATGGTCTTTCTCACAGACGGCGAAAGTGATAATTTGCGTTTGATGGAGATGGGTATTAGGAACGGTTGGTTGTGGCGCTGGATGAAGGAAACGAGTAGCGATGATAAGGACTGATGTAAAATGATGCGTGATGTAAAAAAGCCTGAATATACAAAGAGTTAGCAGTCCGCAGATGACAAGCCATTTTTTTTACTCCCACCCTTTCACCTACACTACAGGTGGGGATCATTTTGAACTCACTCACTGCCTCACATTTGTGTTTGCAGGAGGGCTGGATGATGCAGTAGAGGAGAGAGTGATCAACGAAGAGTACAAAATATGGAAGAAAAACACTCCGTTTTTGTACGACCTGGTCATGACTCACGCTCTGGAATGGCCCAGTCTGACTGCCCAGTGGCTGCCAGATATAACACGGTGAGCAGCATGTGGTGCTTTCTTGATACCAATCCATATCTGGCTATGACCATTCAAAGGGAGAACTTTTGTCATGATTTTGTGAATCTGTTTCTGCAATCTTTAAGCAATATGAAATAGTGAGGCTAAGAGAGAGGATATAGTGAAATAAATAAAGGGTAGGAACTTCTCGTAAATTAATTCCCTTGCTTTACCAAAGTTATTTATGGCACCGATTCGCCTGCAAAGTGAAAGTAGTTGCCACAACAATACAGGATGAACTTGGGTTGGCAACTACTTTCACTTTGCAGGCGAATCAGTGCCATAAATAACTTTGGTAAAACAAGGGAGTTAATTTACGAGAAGTTCCTACCCCTTATTTATTTTGCAATCTTTAAGATTTATAGGATAGCTTTCCTTGGGTCTGTGATTAAAAAAAAAGAAGTTTAAATTATCCCCTTTTCGCAGTATAAGTTGTCCACACATAACTATCATACAACTTTGGTTTTACGGCAATATATTTCTTATTCAAAAGTAAAACTTTTTTTTAAATGACGGTTGATAATCATTTTGTCAACTTTGACAAAAATGAAAGGACTCATGCTATAGTTCTTATCATTAAGGGTTAGAATAGTAGTACTAGTAGTTTTATTTAGTAGAAAGGTTTAAAAATGATGCCTGAGTGTGATTTGCTGTTTTTTCTTCTGATTTCAGCCCTGAGGGCAAAGATTACTCTCTGCATCGACTGATTCTTGGCACACATACGTGAGTATTGCCCTCCATTGTTGCAGATGTTTCAGGAATATAATCAACTTTAGCATTAAGTTAGATTTCGAAGTATGGAAAGCAATGATTGAAAAAAACCCCACTCAAACCTTATCTCTGCATTTTCAAAATAAATATTTTAGCATGGATCTCAAGTCCATGACAGCTTTTTATTTTTGAAAACTGGTCATCGTATTTAATTGTAATTGTTACACATTTCTTTTTTCATTGGAAACTTTGGTCATCGTATTTAATTGTAATTGTTACACATTTCTTTTTTCATTGGAAACTTTGGTCATCCTATTTAATTGTAATTGTTACACATTTCTTTTATCATTGGAAACTTTGGTCATCGTATTTAATTGTAATTGTTACACATTTCTTTTATCATTGGAAACTTTGGTCATCATATTTAATTGTAATTGTTACACATTTCTTTTATCATTGGAAACTTTGGTCATCATATTTAATTGTAATTGTTACACATTTCTTTTATCATTGGAAACTTTGGTCATCGTATTTAATTGTAATTGTTACACATTTCTTTTATCATTGGAAACTTTGGTCATCATATTTAATTGTAATTGTTACACATTTCTTTTATCATTGGAAACTTTGGTCATCGTATTTAATTGTAATTGTTACACATTTCTTTTATCATTGGAAACTTTGGTCATCATATTTAATTGTAATTGTTACACATTTCTTTTATCATTGGAAACTTTGGTCATCGTATTTAATTGTAATTGTTACACATTTCTTTTATCATTGGAAACTTTGGTCATCATATTTAATTGTAATTGTTACACATTTCTTTTATCATTGGAAACTTTGGTCATCGTATTTAATTGTAATTGTTACACATTTCTTTTATCATTGGAAACTTTGGTCATCCTTGATTTTAGAATTGTTACCCAACTTTTAAGCTCTTGGTAGATTTCATAATATTAATGTTAGCAGTTTACTTTGGGCCAAAAAATGTGAATACTAAGAAGAGTTGCCATACACAAGAATGAAATACATTTAGCATATGTTCATCCAGGAGTTATGACTGGGTGTGGCTCTCCTCCCTCCACCCCCACCCCCCAGTTTCAGCCCCTGGCCTATAGTTCATGGGCACATTAATCACTCCCACTGTCGGTGGCCAGCCACACACAGGAGCTGTGTAATGGGATGTAAGGGGGCACATCACAACCTGTTGACAAGTTGCATCCATGATGGTTCAGTTTGGTGCTAAATAACTGATTAGGCGGAAGGATGAGGATGTTCTCTGAAGACTTTCTGTTCAGTTAGTTCTAGAGTTTTTAATGCCTCCACATCACATCACATCACAATGACAATTTTTTTTTTATAGCCAACGCATTAATTTTTTGTCTTGATATTGCCCTGCAGGGATCAATCTTGTCAAGGGACATCATAGGTCATTTGACCAGCTCAAGGAAGTTTTATAGGTAATTTTCCAAAAGCAATTGTTCATCATATAGTAAAAAGCCAAGTGTCCGTCCGTGTGTGTGTGTGTGTTTGAAACACGAAACGGGCCTTATAACTCCGCCGTTTTTCGACCCAGTCGCTTCAAATTTGCTGTGAGCCCTAACGGGCCGATGGCAACGGCAACCGAGGCGGCCGTGTCATTTCCTCGGTTCGGCAAACGCGCATCCGCCGGCCTCTCGGCGCCTGTATCTCCGGTGTTTCTGGACCGATTGCCTTCGAATTTGGCAGGAAGATCACCGGGGACGGTGACTATCCGTGTACCAACCCGGAAGCGAATCGGTTCAGAAACGCGCGCGCTATACGACTCCGCCGTTTCTTAACCGAATCGCTTCAAATTTGCTGTACTCGGCGTTACCAGTACTTGGCGTTACCGTTACTAGGCGTTTCCGTTATGTTACCGTTACTAGGCGTTACTGGGACTCGGCGTTGCGCTAGTAATGTATTAAAAAAGAAAGAAAGAAAGGAAATACAACCATAAGGGCAACCAAAAACCAAAACTGCAATGAACCACCTAGTTCACAGACATGTTAAAAAATTAAATCAGAAGAGCTAGTGTAATATGTTGCTGTGCAATATAAGCATGTCTGGTAACAAGAGAGCAATCATTAATAATAATAATGGGAATTTATATAGCGCTCTTTCTCACATGAGCTCAGTGCGCTTTGCATTGATAACAAGAACATTAAAGGCAAACAAATAATTAATCATTAGAAAATAAAATAAGCACGATGCTTACACACAACGTTCTCTTACTTCCTTACTCACACACACACACACACACACACACACACACACACACGCACACGCACACATACACACAGATGCATGCGCACACGCACACTCGCACACAATTAATTATACAAGAGTAAAATAGTTACAACATGAACATTCTAAGAAGAAACATAGAGACCACATTCACATTCCCAATCAAGTTTGAATACAATACTGCAACTTGAAATAAAATCATAATCATTAACTTGTAACTTGTAAATTATACTAACTTGTGGCGGTGCCATAGCCGATGAGGTTTAACCGAGGCGTGGTCACCGCTACAGCTATCTGTATTAATACAAAATCGAGACTTTACTGGTTTCGTACTGCCTCCGGGCATTGCCTCCAGTATTGTTCCCACCATATTTGTATTTACAAATGTCCCATATGTGTCTGATTCAGACCAAGAGGACGTAAAACTCCATTTTCGTCGTCAGAGAGCAATCATTTTTAAAAATAGCCTGTGCTAAGAATGATCTCGGCCCTGTATTATACTTCTTTGTTTGCTAAGACATATTCCTGTCACATGAGCGTAGATGCGTCATCATGCTGCCGTTATGCGCCTAACTAAGAAATAGTTTGTCCCAGCATGTCCGACTTCGGCTGAAGAAAATTTTTGTAAGAATTTATAGAAAAAAGGGCAGGAAAATGGACCAGTAAGATAGAAAGATAGCAGATGACAGTAAGCAATGGGGAAGGCAGAGTCAAAGAGAGTGACAGATTAGAGGAAGTTACAAGCACAGAACTTTTGTACGAAAGACCCCCCGGTATCCCCATGGGAGGGGTATTATACGAATAGTGAAATTTCTAAAAAGTTTTAAATTCTGCCTACTGCAGGTCGGATGAGCAAAACCACTTGTTGATTGCCAGTGTACAGCTGCCCAACGACAATGCACAGTTTGATGCTGCGCAGTACGACAGTGAAAAAGGAGGTAACCACTTTCGATTGTTGCATTGCCTTGATTTATTGTAAACAGGCTACTTTTGTGTGTGTGTGTGTGTGTGAAAGCGCATTCTTATTTTTCAGCCAGACACAATGCTAGTGTAATAAAGTGGTCAATTTAAAAAATAAAATAAAAAAAATTTAAATTTAAAAAAAAAAAAGGATTGTTTAGAATAGAAGATGAGACTTATTTCGCGTGTGCTGTATTTGTTAGTACGACAGTTGTATTGATTTAAGATGAAATTTTGTTCTGCACTGAATTTTGCTTGTCTTTTGCTTTATTGTTAAATTGTGTGTGTGTTCATTTTAAGGTTTTGGGGGATGAGATAAGAGTAGACAAGTTGTTGGTGTTGTTTTGATAATTCAAATTCCTGTCATTGAAAACAGCATTAGCTTTTAGAACTACAACAATGTGACTTTCTAGAGTGTGTAATCATGTAATAAGTAAACAGTGCATGCCATATCTCGCTCTCTTACTTGCTACGCAGAGATTTTTCCCTTGGCTAAAGTACATGAGTAGAGTCTAATCCTGTGCCAGAGTTTGGAGGCTTTGGTTCCGTGAGCGGGAAGATTGAGATTGAGATCAAAATCAACCACGAAGGGGAAGTGAACCGTGCTCGCTACATGCCCCAGAATCCATGCATCATCGCCACCAAGACTCCATCCAGCGATGTTCTCGTCTTCGACTACACTAAGCACCCATCCAAACCTGGTAAGCGTTCAAGGCTTCTTGGGGTCATTGTCAGTGTAATGTATGGCAGAGTTTGTAGTAAAAAGGTTTGTTCAGTGATCGCGTTTACTGGTAATTATCAGTAAAATACTGATTGCAAAACCAAAATACTGAAACCAATTTGACCTGTCAGTCCCAGGGACTGATAATGTTTTGCTAGGACTAATAAATTGTTCTAACAGAGGCTTTGATATTGTGGTTTTGACTGGTTTTTGTTTCCCTGGGACTGGTTTTGACACCGGTTGTTGGGGGATATTGTTGTTGATTAGACTGGTCTTTAAAATTCTTAACGCGATCACTGATTTGTCAGAAGAGAATTGGATGGTGAACACAGAATTTTTTGTTTTGGTGGAATACCAGTTTTTTGGGGGTGGTGGGTGATGGCGAGGATAAAGTGTTATTGTTATTGAAATTTATTAAATTTGCCGGGTAAATAAATTCCATGATAATGCTTGTGAATGTTTTTCTTAGGTTTGTAACAAAAGATGTAACCAAAGATGTGGCCTGCCGCTGCGTTTTCAGTAAAAAGTCTACATGGAAAACAGCAATCAAAATTGTTGCAGGGAATCAGTTTATCACCGGAAAGTACATAAGCAGGAGAATTTGTCTTTACTGTCGATAATAATTTGCATCAGCTGTATTTTGCAAAAGTTTGAAGAGAATGATGAAGTATTCCAGAATGAGTCTTAACTCACTCGGGACTGGCCGAATTATGTCCCCTTGTTCTGTGGGGACTGGGCATTTGACTAGGTTCGTAAAATAATCACCAAAACCAAGTTATGAAGAGTTAGCCATCAATATTTTCAGAAAAGATTAGCAACATCATGCACTAAGCGATCGTAAAATATCAAATTCCTTACCTTCGTCGTTTGTCTCCTATTGACGAAAACAGCTAACACATAGAAAGAAGGAAAATTTCACATTCCGATCTTTGACCCCCCTCTACAACCAAAGCTGAATGTAAAGTCTGCAATGATTGGTTGATTTCAAGAGAGGCAAGGTCAAAGCAAACTGAAAGTAGGTTATGACTTCGCACTGGAAAGCTGGTTACACGCCAGAAATTAAAACCTCTTGAAAACTCTTATGAGCCGGATCCGGGCCATTCGTCCTAAGCGGTTGTATGAGCCGGATCCGGCTCATTCGCCCTGATTGAGTTAAAGCTGACTAAATGATCTGTTGTCTGAAATGAGTATTGTTTGAAGTTTGCATAGTTTGCTTGTACAACTGTCTGCTTTTGTTGCTTTGAAGTGTACTTGTTATAATATAAACCATAAACGTTTCTTTTTTGCAGATCCCAGTGGAGAGTGCATTCCTGAGCTGCGGTTAAAAGGCCATCAAAAGGAAGGGTGAGTTGTGATTACAAGATCATCAAAAGGAGAAGAGGAAAGCTTAAATGACGAAGTTATCTATCCTATCCTTAATGTACTCAATAATGTTTTGCTGTTTATTGACACATTTTATAACCATGTTTTAAAGTTTGTGTTACTGTTTATATATTAAAAGATTAAGAAAGGCTTGTTTTATAACTGCCTACAGATTCTGCTTAAAATGGTGGGTTTGCAGAAATGCCTACCGTCATAGCATGCCCAAGTTATGGAGCCCAGAAAATCAGTTCGGGTGTCCAAAACTTTGATTTTCCTCTGCTTGTTCTGGCAGATCGAAAATTGCTGAATAGTGAACTTTGAAACTGGTGAAATTCTGAACTGTAGCCATTACGAAGCTTTTGATTGGCTGATGTCATTTCCTGCGTTTGCTGCTGCCTTCGAAGATGGCATCAAAGAGTTAATCGAAAGGCAATTTTTTTTAGGATAGCGTGATTTTTTTTTATGCCCAAAGGAATAAAGTAACTGTCAATCGATCCCAAAAAGGCAAAATGTTCGCTTGTCATGCTAGGGAAGAAAACAAAAGGTTGACCTTTATGAATTTTGTGAACTTTGCTCTTGTGATGGTGTAGCAAGAAGAATCACATTGGTGAAAGTAAATTAGGACGTTGCATTTTCTTGCCATGTTCCTGAAAGTTATGGTGTGGTCCAGAATACATTTTAAGGTTTTTGTTCATGAACTGTTTATTTTGATAAGGTGGTCAATATTGGTTTTATGAAATGGGATTCTTTTATTCTCTCTCAAAAGTGAAAATCTTTGTAAAAGATGAGAAGGCATAAAGTAGTTTGTATCAGTATGAGTTTTGTAATGAAGGTTGATCTTTTCACAAGAAATCCTTTGTTTTTTCTCTCATTTCTTTCCCGTCACTCCTTTTCCTCATTCTTTCTTCTTCCTTTATGACATGAAAATTGGCTGCAAGCAAAAATATAAGGCATTGCGAACACCAACTAATTTATTCGATTTAAGTTTTCATTTTCTTTTGATACCTTTGCCTGTTAAAAATGCCAGATTCAGATTGCCTCGGAAATGTAAAGGAAATTAACTATTTTATTATTATGGCCTGAAACATGTGTTGGTATTTTGTACCATTTCTTTGCTTTGTGTTGAAATGGATTTAGCCCGTGGGTGCCTTTCACGTTAGTATTTGGTACAACAGTAATTGAAAAGACCTGTGCGCAGGTACGGACTGTCATGGAACCCCAATTTGAACGGACATTTGCTGAGTGCTTCGGATGATCATGTAAGTTTATTGATTAGCATTCTACAGTGGTGCATGCGGTTGTGCCTGAAGCCTGAATTCAGGCAGTTTGATGTAGTTTCAGGCAGCTGACTGCCTAAAGAAAATGCTCTGATATGCATGGATGCTCCTGCTTTCAGGATGTCCTGAAGTTCAGGATTTGTTTTTGCCTGGAGCCGGCGTCGCCGGATTATGAGAATTTGAGAAGATGCATTTTGCTGGTTATAGAAGTCATGAAGTTTAACCAGAAGTGAAAGTGCAACGAGAGCCTATTAATTACATTGGAAACTGTTGTTTCCTTCAGCTTCCAGGGGGGATTGCCGGGGCTGGGGCAGCCCTTGGAGGATTTTTGAAATTTCCCAGGAGCACCCATGAATATGGTCACCATGCTCTTGTACATAGGGTTTCAGCGAGAAAGTTCAGGCAAAAGTTGGGTCACTACATACACCCATGATTCTAATGGATTGGGATAAAAGTAGAGTTTGGCTTATTTTTAAGCAAGCACACAGGGACTGTAAGAAGGAGATGCAAGCCTGTGAATTAATTTGTTTTTGATCTATACCGTTGACAGTTAATTGTGATTTGACAAGGGATTTAATTTGAACTGTTTCAAAAGATTTTCTGAAAGGATAAGATGGACTACTTAACCCTTTCACCGCCAGCCATTTTTCGGCCAAAAAATACCCTTAAACCTAACTGGGTAGAGAAAAACATTTCTCTGCAATATTGAGAATTCCTCGGTGACATATGTAACATCAGGCCCATCCCCACCTCCCCAAATCAAGAAAACAGGGTCTCCAGACAACAGGCTCTGACCTGATGCCCTCTAGTGACATGGGTGTAAAACCAATGTGGTGACAAAAGTCGACATTGGCGCTGAAAGGGTTAAGAGCTCGGCGAACCGGGCTGATAAAGTTATCGTTAGTGGCGACAGTACGCGTTTCACAGTGGAGGCTATCCAAAAACTCGGACTGGAACTTGAACGGAGAATTCAACTGGCCTATCGACGTCTAAAATGTGTCCTGTTTAAAAGGGACATAACCAGTGTTTCTGTCCTCACTACTCATATAGGGAAAAGAGACCGGATGCTTATCTTCCCCTATACAGTCTTTGCTGTTTCTGAAGTAGAATGGTTTCGAAGATTGCTTGTGGGATATCAATAAATATACCCAGCAGCTATGGAAATGATTAGTTCTGCGTTTATGCTGTAGGTGTAATTATAGTAAACGTGTTTTGATTTGACATTTAGTATAAACATTCAAGAATAGGAATTGTTCAGAAATAATTAAGGGGAGTAATTTCATGGTGTGTGGGAATGATCTTGCCTAATTCAATCGGTCAAACAGGAGAAGCTACTCTACCATCAGGTAGATCCCCAGCTCTCGCCTAGTGTGTTTGAGTAGACATACAGTACTTAGAATACTGTGCGTCATTCTAAAATTGATGTCATTTATAATTTTACGTCACATTTTGCAAGTCCTATCAGTTTGTGGCCACTGGCCACCCCTTATTTTTCCCCAAAACTTTTTTGGCAAGTCGCCGACTCCGATTTCAAGCTTCAATGCCATTGTTGCTATGGTATTTGACCGAGTAATCGAGGTAAACAACTCTAATTTTCACGAAGTGCTCTCCCCTATTTTGTTCTCTCTGAAAATTGTCTATTGAAGGTTTTTTTACTTATCAGTTCTGGATATCGTTAGCATCCAGAGGCTGTTCCATTTATTGCATCTGGGTTTGTAACACTGATAGTTAAGTGTTAAAACATTAAGCAACGCGATGCAGCGATTTAACTTTTTTTTAAAGAGATCATGATGTAAATAAATCTGTACAGAGTCTTACTCAGGTGTAGAGTGGCACAGTGGTAGCGCGTTCGCCTCGTGTCAAGTAAACCCGAGTTCAAACCCTGGGTACAGGGGATTTTTCCTCTCACTTTGCACTAGGCCTTACGGTGGTCTGAACGTGGAGTTTTTCGGATGAGACTATAAACTGAGGTCCCGTGTGCCCATGCACTTAAAACACGTTAATCCCAGTGGCAACAAAAAAGTTATTTGGTCAAAATTTACCCCCTGTCCTTCCTCATGAGTCGCACAAAAATCGCATGCAAAAACAAAACAAAATTGGGTGGCGTGCCTCTGGCTGCGGCGCGCTCTCCAGGTGGGAGCAACCCGAATTTCACAGACGCCTCTGTGACTATAAAGTACCTAATTAATAGGCTACTGTCAAGTGAGAGAAATGTTATTTTGCAGACTATTTGCTTGTGGGACATCAACAGCACCCAGAGAGAATCGAGAGTTGTGGACGCCCACACTATCTTCACAGGTCACACCTCAGTGGTGGAGGTGAGTTGTAGACATCATTAGTAAAAGTTTCATATCCTCCAGGACTGTCCCTTGTTGGCAGTGCAGAGGGAGCAGATCTGGCTGCAGGAGGTGCCAACCGCCAGCAAGCTGTGGGGAACGGCAGAAGACCTGCACCGCACTGTCCAGTTTACGACCTCATGTGGACTGAGACGATTGATCGCAAGAGAGAGAATAAAAGTTTAAAGTAATTGTTGGTGATAGATTAGAAGAAAAAAAGATTTATAGCAAAATTTTTTTTTCTCAGAGAATTTGATGTGTGCGGTCATGTCCATCTAGTAGTTTCTGTTTTAAAGGATATTGTTAAT
>JAGGCT020001094.1:0-25000 GCA_017654935.2 Phymorhynchus buccinoides
CTACTTATACTCATCAAAAGAAGCACCGCATACTCGTCGTGTCTGTTGTAGTGTCTGTATTACGTATGTTTATTATTTTGTACGCTTTTAAAATACATCATTTTAAAGAGCGGCCTCAATTTGAAGTGTAGCCTCGATTTGAAGTGCGACAATTTTGTCAAAATGTGCGACAATTTTGGACCGACAGACCGACCGACCGACAAAGTGAGTTATAGGTTTGTGGCTTGAGCCACAAACAAAAAAGGGAGAATGTTTCCGGAAGCACAGCCCACTATAATTGGGTGAGTAATGCTGCCCGCCCTAGTTGTGACGCGCTCCCCTTGTGAGGTCATCCCGAACTCCACTGGGAAAAAATACAATAAATGAAATACAGCACAATAGGCCTACAAAACAAAACAATTAAATGCAATACAATGCAACACAGTACAGTACAGTATAGTATAATAGTGGTGCAGTACAATACAATACAATACAATACAATACAATATACAATACAATACAATATGATACGATGCGATGCGATACGATACGACACGACACGACGCGATGCGATACGATACGATACGACACGACGCGATACGACACAATACGATACGATACGACACAATACGATACGATACAAGGCTATAGCCTAATTCTAGACTGTTCACTGTTTTCTTGTTTGTTTCCACTCATTTAATTGATCATCATTTGGACTAGCAAGTTTGAGAGAGAGAGAGAGAGAGAGAGAGAGAGAGAGAGAGAGAGAGAGAGAGAGAGAGAGAGAGAGAGAGAGAGAGAGAGAGAGAGAGAGGAGAGAGAGAGAGAGAGAGAGAGAGAGAGAGAGAGAGAGAGAGAGAGAGAGAGAGAGAGAGAGAGAGAGAGAGAGAGAGAGAGAGAGAGAGAGAGAGAGAGAGAGAGAGAGAGAGAGAGAGAGAGAGAGAGAGAGAGAGAGAGAGAGAGAGAGAGAAATCTGCTGCGAAATTAAGGATCAAACATCGTTGCATCACTATTGGCCGCCACATTCCTCACCCCTTTATTCTGGCTTCGCTCTATTCTCCCCCTTCCCTCCACGTCACACCAAACCCATCCTATAACCCCCCCCCCCCTCCCCCCTAAAAAAGAGAACAGAACCAGAGAAAAAGTGGACAAGAATGGCGCGTTGGAAACTGGTTTGATAATAGATTTGATCAGGCTTTCTTTCCTGTACAGCAGATTGAAAGTCACATCATTATCGATCTATGTGTTCCAAACCAGGATATGAAAGATAGGGGGTTACAGAAAAAAGTATTGAAAACAAGTGTATTGCCGAGCGGCAGATAAGTTCCCGAGCGGCTGAACTTGGGCACATAACAGTGCTCAGCATGACGCATCTGCGCTCCAATGACAAGAAACTGGGCAATTGCCAACAAAATTAATAAATAATAGATGTCTAAAAAATGTGTGGTTGTAAATGACCGGCTACAGATGGTCCTATCGGCAGACTATAACCGTTGTGACCTTGACCTTTCTTGTATTAAAGGTCAAGGTCATAATGATTATTATTTTTGTATGGGACCTTTTTTGTACCGTGATGCACCACCACAGTAAATTTGAAGCGATTCCATGCAACAGTTCTTGAGATGCAGCCTTAGGGTTCGAACCCCGTGATTCGCATGCACGCGTGCACGCGCGCACAGACAAATTCGTGACTATAATGTTATAGCTCTTTCAACAGAAAATGTTGTGAAAAAAACCCCTGCATTGAAATATGTGCAAACCTTCGCGAGATACAGCATTAGCGATTAAGTGTTTTGGGGTTTGAACTCCTTAATCAACATGGCTTGACCTTGAAATAAAATTGAAGCAATCAATCGATAGGTAATATCCTCTATAAAACTTGTACAATAAAAGTGATTGAAATAGACTGAATGGTTTTCAAGAAAACGCAGCCGTTCGGACGGATGCACGGACACATGGACGGATGAAACAAAAACAATACTTCCCAAAGCTTCGCCCGGGAACTAACCCCCCAAAAAACCCACCAACAACAACAAAAACAACAACCAACGACACTCTTTTCTTTGATATTGTCATGTTATGAAAACGTGTATAATGAACAAAAGGTTAATGATATGATGTTGTTGTTGCTGCTGCTGCTGCTGCTGATGATGATGATGATGACGCTGATTTATGAAAAAAACCCTGCTGCTACTACTACTACTACTACTACTACTACTACTACTACTACTACTACTACTACTACTACTACTACTACTACTACTACTACTACTACTACTACTACTACTACTACTACTACTACTACTACTGATGCTACGTTTATCACACAGCAACATCGAAGGAAAAACAACACTACAACACTAACCATAATGGTGATAGTGAAGAAACAGTTGGCACATTCAACAGTAAACAGCCAGCTGTTTTGATAAAACGATAACGTACTGCACACTTTTGCCGGCTTCCCTCTGACACAGCATTGGTAGCCTGCTGGCAAAACCAAGCCATCTGTTCGGTCAGCGGCAAAGATGGCGATGGTGATGAAAATAAGAGGCATTAGGCTTACTATGAGAGAGATTAAGGGGAGGGGAGGGGAGGGGGAGGAACTCGGTTTTGCTTTCAGCAACGTTGGTCCATGGTCCCAGGAACGGATCAAGTAGTCAAAGAAGGGGGATCTGGGGTTCGAAGCCAGCCCCCACCCCGAAACGGACGATAATTTGAAGTAAAGAATGTATTGAAGGCCTCTCCTTTGAGAATGAATAAGATGTGAATCATTATTGTTCTTAGTATAAACCGGCCCTGGCATGGGATTATAATGAGGTTTATTAAATAAAAGGTGTCGACGTGGATTCCATAGAAAACAGGAAGGGGAGAGGGGAGGGGAGGGGGAGGGGGTTCCGGAACTCATGTAATCCCACATAATTGAAAGTGAACATCAACCCTATGCATGACATTTATTCAGATGCTGAATACTCCCCCGTGGGGATACTGGGGTGTGGTGGGGTGGGCGGGGGTGTACAAATAGTTCCCCCACCTTCTGGAAGTCCCGTGCTTGTAACTTCTCTAATCTGTCACTCTCTTTGACTCTGCTTTTCCCCTCTGCTTACTGTCACTGCTATCTTTCTGCCTTACTGGTCCATTCTCCTGCATTTCCCCTCTGCTTACTGTCACTGCTATCTTTCTGCCTTACTGGTCCATTCTCCTGCATTCCCCCTCTGCTTACTGTCACCTGCTATCTTTCTGCCTTACTGGTCCATTCTCCTGCATTTCCCCTCTGCTTACTGTCACCTGCTATCTTTCTGCCTTACTGGTACATTCTCCTGCATTTCCCCTCTGCTTACTGTCACCTGCTATATTTCTGCCTTACTGGTCCATTCTCCTGCATTTCCCCTCTGCTTACTGTCACCTGCTATCTTTCTGCCTTACTGGTCCATTCTCCTGCATTTCCCCTCTGCTTACTGTCACCTGCTATCTTTCTGCCTTACTGGTCCATTCTCCTGCATTTCCCCTCTGCTTACTGTCACCTGCTATCTTTCTGCCTTCCTGGTACATTCTCCTGCATTTCCCCTCTGCTTACTGTCACCTGCTATCTTTCTGCCTTACTGGTCCATTCTCCTGCCTTTTTTATTTAAAAAAAGAAGAAACTCTTATAAAGGGTTTCTCCAGCCAAAGACGGACATGCTGGGCCTAACTACTTCTTATTAAGGCGCATAACGGCAGCATGAAGCAATCATCTGCGCTCATTTAACAGGAAACAGTCTGAGCGATCGAAGACAACGACGACAACGACTACAACGACGACGACGACGACGACGACGACGACAAAGAAGAAGAAGAAGATGCTGAATATCGGCGCGCAGACTTATGGAAACCACAGCAGCTGCAACCATGATCATGATGTTAACGGACACGATGTTCTCGCCCCCCAAATGCACACACATCTAAACAAATTATTTCAGGCATGTTGCTGTTATATTGTTGTTGTGGTACCCTGGCTAAAAGACTCCAGGGATCATCCCAACAGCCGAAGCACTTGAACACTAGGCCTATGGTACAAATGCATTAATCAATCAAATAATTTATTGTCCTTTTAAAACAGTGCATAAAAGGAAATGTTGCTGCTGTCACCAGACAAACAAACAACAGAGAAGTACAGTAAAAAGATGATCATGACACAAAGCATATTATATTACATTAAATTAGTCATTATAAACATTATGCTAATTATATACATTATAAACATTATATTAATTATTAAGACTAACTGATCAAACTAAAAGGGATCAGCTAGGGATGAGAACATTACATGTGTGACCGGATTTTTTAATTACCCCGCCACATGGGCAGCCACACTCCGACTTCGTGGGGGAATTTCAGGTATGGTAACTGGATGTAAGCTGTTCGTATATTTCGTCCTGTACCACCGACATTGGTATGACTTTGAACTCTGTGTGGATCTCAGGAGAGTTAATGCTTAAGAAGATTACCAGCCACTTCACTAAGCCAGCCCATCATACAGCCTTCATCTTTGATGTAAGCCTTTCCACCACCCCCTTCCCTACTGCCACTCATCCCCACTCCTATCCCCACACCCTCCACAACAACTTTAACCCCTTCGATGCCAGAAAAAAACAATCGAGAGATCATTTCTATAATTTTTAAAATTATAATATAAAAGAAACCTGTTAGACTCAATAGTCTGGAGATAACTATGTGTTGTACAGCAAGAATTTAGCATTCCAGACATGTGATATGTAAAGCTATGACGTCATCAATGACACGATGCTGCCCGTAGAAGAAGGGAAGGGGTTCATAAACTCTCAGCTTGCTGTGCTCTACGACCTTTATGCTGCTCTGTTACATGATTGTCTATGAATACATTTGGTTAAACTACCAAACAAAAAATAAAAACAATAATAGCAATCACCTTCCCCTACACACCCCACACCCAGTTTTCACGCCCAGTTTCTGCAGTGTGACAAAGTGGAAAGGGGTGGGTGGTGGTGGTGGTGGCGACATGGTGATGTAGATGATGATGATGATAATGATGATGATAGTGGTGGTGACGGTGGTGGTGGCGGTGGTGGGGTGATGGGGAGGGGAGGGGTGATGGTGGCTGGATAAGATGCCAGAAATCATGACTCAGCCCTGTGTGTGGTCAACAGAGGGGGGAATCAGCCAGTGCTCGGAGGGGGGGGGGGGGGGGGGGAGGAGAGGAGGGGGGGGGGGGGAGGGGTGTGTGAACTGACTGACAGTGTGACAGATCACCGTCTCCGCCTGTTCATCTTGGGAAGGATTAGGACGGAAGCAGGTTTTAGTACATGTAGTAGTAAAGGGTCAGGTCAGCATGGGAAGAGAGAGAGAGAGAGAGAGAGAGAGAGAGAGAGAGAGAGAGAGAGAGAGAGAGAGAGAGAGAGAGAGAGAGAGAGAGAGAGAGAGAGAGAGAGAGAGAGAGAGAGAGAGAGAGAGAGAGAGAGAGCGACGAACGAACGACGAACGATATTTTTATTTATGCCGGGTAATGAGATAAGTATATATACTTTTTTTACACCCAGCCCTGTGGCAAATGAAAATATGGAATAAACAACAATAACAAAACATGCAATGAAAGTAAAAATAAACAACAACCAATAAAATGTAAAAAGTGAAAACGTTGAGGGAGAGAGAGAGAGAGAGAGAGAGAGAGAGAGAGAGAGAGAGAGAGAGAGAGAGAGAGAGAGAGAGAGAGAGAGAGAGAGAGAGAGAGAGAGAGAGAGAGAGAGAGAGAGAGAGAGAGAGAGAGAGAGAGAGAGAGAGAGAGAGAGAGAGAATGTGAATGCGAATGCGAATAATGTATTTAAAATGACCAAGGCCCTTTATGAAGGGGAAGCGAAGAAACATCGATCAACGGCCATTATTAACTCTAGCTATCCATCACATAACAAAATTGGAATAAATCTCATAATCAACAGTAATACACACAAGTGCAACGCCGAGCGGCTGCAAAGTCCCCTCGCAGCATCGCCGAGCTACTCCGAAATCGGAATGTGTCGGCTGTACACATACATAAAAACGCATCAAAACAGCACGTAACTACATAAAAACGCATCAAAACAGCACGTAACTGAATAGTTTTTTTTATATATAGCCTTGGGGTTCGGACCCGTGATTTGAGCGCGCGCGATCATGCGCACAAGCGCGCACATAATTTTTTTTATGACACCTGTGTTATAGACCATTCATCAAGAAATGTTGTGAAAAAAACCTGCATTGAAATACATGCAAAACTTCGCGAGATATTAGCGATTATGTGTTTCGGGGTTTGAACCCCGTAACTGGCGCGACCTTGACCTTAATGTAAAACTAAATACATCAGTGGATAGCTTGCATCTTGGCAAACTAGTATACCACATTTGATGATGATAGACTGAATAGTTTTTTTAGAAAAAACGGACGAATAGCCGGACGGAGGCACGCCGGACGCCGCCGGACGCCGCCGGACGGACGCCGCAGGACGGACCAGACAGAAACAATAGTTCCCGAACCTTCGGCTCGGGGACTAATAATGATAGTATCTCCGACACATTACAGTTACTGCAGTTAGATAGCTGTTAAATAATATCCAGTCAGAACAAGGTAGAAGAAGGACTATGAAATAGCAATTTCTTTACATTTGAAAGCTTTATACATACAAATAGCCAGATTTCGAATATCATCACTTTCTTTCTTTGAAGCTAACAACAAGGTTAGTTAAAAAGCACCTGGATTACGAATATGAGAGAGAGAGACACTGGACACTGGACACTGGATACTGGAATGTTTAATGATTAGGCCATAGGCCCATATCTATATGAGTGAGAGAGAGAGAGAGAGAGAGAGAGAGAGAGAGAGAGAGAGAGAGAGAGAGAGAGAGAGAGAGAGAGAGAGAGAGAGAGAGAGAGAGAGAGAGAGAGAGAGAGAGAGAGAGAGAGAGAGAGACATTTGAAACATTTGTTTATTGAGGGAAAAGAATAAGCGCACAATGGGCTTGTTTACATCTTGCCCTCGAAACAAAAGAAGAAAAACATAATTAAAACTTCCAATAATGAATAAAAGCAACAGGGAAAAAACACACACAAAAACTACACACATCCTACACATTCATCCACCCATCCATCCTCCATTTGTTATTGTTGTTGACGTAGGCCCCTACCTGACTACATGTCTCTTAATGCACAAAAAACAAAAGCGAAAGAAGATGAACTCTGTGTTTCCTCCATTGTATGTCAAAGATAAAATAATTGAAGAAGTTTCCTCCCATAAAGTGTTAGGGGTTATCATTGATAAGGACTTATCGTGGAGTGATCACATTAATGACCTCGGTAAGCGTATCTCCTAAAGAATTTACCAGTTATCAAAAATAAAGAATTTCTTAGACCTTCATTCAAGAAAACTCTTTTTTCATGCACACATCTTACCTCTTATAAATTACGCATCCACGTTATGGGATAGTGCTAGTGAAAATAATCTAAAATACATAACTCGCTTACACAAAAGAGCTTTAAAGCTTGTCCTACTTAAGTCTACTAGTTTGACAATAATTGACTATAAACAACTAAACATCCTTCCGTTTAAAGAAAGACTTTTCTTAAACAAATGCCTATGTATGTACAACATCGTAGACGGAACAGCCCCAAATAAAATAATAAGTTCCTTTACATTAAATGAAAATCGACATACTCATAAGCTTTCATTTCCTAAGCCCCATAACGATCTGTTCAAATCCAGCTTGACATACTCTGGGGGAAACACATGGAACAACTTGCCATCATTCTTGAAATCATGTCCATCTAAACCAGCTTTTAAAAAAGCTTTAAAGAAGCACCTGGTTGATAAATTGTAATTTGACATTATTAAGATGTATATATGCATTGCATGTTCTTATGTCTGGAAATATTCTTTTGTTCCTTCTATCTTCCCTTTCCTTCTGTTTTTTGTTTTGTTTTCCAATTGTGTGCAGGTGTGTGTGTGTGTGTGTGTGTGTGTGTGTGTGTGTGTGTGTGTGTGTGTGTGTGTGTGTGTGTGTGTGTGTGTGTGTGTGTGTGTGTGTGTGTGTGTGTGTGTGAGTGAGCGTGTGTGTGTGAGTGAGCGTATGTGTGTGTGTATATGCGCACACGCGCGCATGTGTGTATGTGAGTGTTTCCTCCCCCGGCTTTCTCTCCCTCTCTCTTCCTCCCTATTCCCTTCCCTCTCTTCTGTTTGGTTCTTTGTTGTTGTTTTTTTCTTTCATTATACTGATCATAATGTTTTCTGTTTTGTGTTCCTGTAAATATGTTAAGTTCATTGATTTTTGATTGATGTGTATTTTTTTTTATGAGGGCAGGATGAAAAAAAGCTTTGTTAGCTTATTCTTTAACCCTCAATAAAGATGATTTTGACTTGACTTGACTTGACTTGAAACACTGCAGGGATCATCCGAACAGCAGAAGCACTTGAACACTATGGTACAAATGCATCAGCTAGTCTTCGGGGGATTTTGGAGACTGATGATGTTATGCTAGTAGCTTGTCATGGCTAAAGACAATCCCCGCATAACTACGCATAGCATAACAACATTTTGATGTAGCCTTGGTGTTCTAACCTGTGTCAATTGGTCTGACATAGCCTTAAAAGCTTAAGCGAAGGCGAGAATGGACATTTGAACTCTTGACTCTTTTTTAATTATCAACTGAAAATGACGCTGATGATTTTGCTGTATTAGTTGTCGATAAACCACTCCCGAATCCTTCAAGATATAATAAAGTAAGTTCATAAATTTATACTAAAAAAAGAAGACGATAATTCCACACAACTGTTCGTAAAATACGAACACCACACTAATTGCATGGACAAGAAGACAAAATAAAACCACACAGCTCACCTTTTCATTCTGTCCAACACTCAAAGCATGAAAAGAAAGGCACAAGAAAAGCACAGAAACCCCCCCCCCCATATAGGTGAAGACGGGGTATAAAGCCCATGGGCGGGTAAGAAGCCCATGCCAATTATCTCATGAAATGAAGCAAATTTCAGTCACATTTTGCCCATGAGACGAGTGTTAATGTTTAGCATTCGTCTCATGGGCAATTTTGGCTGAAATGTTCTTTATTTCATGAGATAATTGGCATGGGCTTCTTACCCGCCCATGGGCGTTTTATCCCGTCTTCACCTATTACCAGCAAGACATGGTCGATTGTACACAGATCAAAGTACCAGCCCCTCAAACGAAAAGGCCAAGGGACTATAGACAATATAGACCGGTTCGTGGTGTCTTACTGTTTCTGTCTGTCCCAAGCTAATGCCCTCTGAAAATGGACGTTAGGCAAACCGTGTCATTATTGTGACAAGGGATTTTTAGGAGCAATAAATAGAACATAGTAGACTTTTGATGAAATGTGTGTGTGTGTGTGTGTGTGTGTGTGTGTGTGTGTGTGTGTGTGTGTGTGTGTGTGTGTGTGTGTGTGTGTGTGTGTGTGTATGTGTGTGTGTGTGTGTGTGTGTGTGTGTGTGTGTGTGTGTGTGTGTGTGTGTGTGTGTGTAAAAGTGCCCATAGTTTCAAAACCGTTGGCGTTAAACCACTATAACCATATATATTTGTGATCAGCATTAACAGGGGAATGCAATGGAAGACATTTTGAAGGGTCCAATAGCACAGTGAGAGTGAGAGCTGAGGGGGCTCCATAAACAAGTGCTCATAGTTTCAAAACCATTGGCGTTTAGACCACTATAACCATACAATATAAAAAAGATGTAGCGACCCAGCACCATGAAAGGGACATTAAGTCGCTGGGCTAGTTTCTCACAACACGCTTGCAAAGTCAAAAACGAATCATTTTTTACAATTTTGAGTCAAGTTATAGGTATTTTCGTGCTCTCTAACATAATTATCATCTTTCATATTTAAAAAGAGCAATCTTTGTTATGGTCTCTAAATACCCCCAAAAGTGCTTTAAAATGAGTATGTTGATGCATTTTGTTCAGCCAGGCTAAACTTCAGACTGTGATTTCTCAAAATGGCTGGCATTCACCCTACCAACTTGAAATGCTTATAACTCTAAAATGGAAAAAGTTACAAGAATGGGTTTTACACGTATCATATTTGAAAGAGAATTGTCTGAAGTTTCCAACTGTAACATTTCAGTCTCAGAATGGTCATTTTGACACTTAATGTCCCTTTGCTGGGTCACTATAATAATAATAATAATTTATTATTCGTAATCAGCAGTAACAGGGGAAAGCAATGGTGGGCATTTTGAAGGGGCCAAAAGCACAGTGAGAGTGATAACCCGATCTAGAGCAGAATCCCCAAACATATTATGTCCATGCTTTGAACACTGTTGGCATTAGACCACTAAAACTATTCTATTTTCGTGATCAACATTAACAGGAGGATGCAGTGGGAGACAGTTTAAAGGGGCCAATAAGAAAGTAAGAGTGAGAGCCAAGCAACCCATAGTCTCAAATCCGTTGGCATTAGACCTAAACCGTTGGTGTCAGACCCCTATAACCGTATATATTTGTAACACTTTCCAAAACTTTCGAAACCATGCTGTAGAACCCCCCAAGTTGTAAGGAACCATTATTGAGCAATTCAACAATTTTATTGTCTCCAAACAAGTGAAGAAATTTGTTTTTTGGCATGCACATAAAAATGAGGACAAAATAAGACATTGTTATAATCTAACAGAAGAGACATTTGTAAAATAACATAAAAGCACGTGTAAATGACATAAAACATAGTTATCAAACACACACACACACACACACACACAATCACACACACACACACACATCTAAAAAGTACACTGGGCATCCAGGCTGTATCTCAAGAACTGTTGCATGGAATCGCTTCAAATTTACTGTGGTGGTGCTCACCTTGACATAAGGCTACATCACAATGTTGTTATGCTATGCATAGTTATACGGGGATTTTTCGTGATAAGCTCCTAGCATAATATCGTCAGTCTCCAAAAAACCTTGATGTTCCTTCAAGTTTGGACGCACAGAGTGGAGTTTATTATCCTCCTGCAGGTTCTACTCCTCCTGCCACAGACTGAAAACGCGAGTAGCGACCTTTGATTTCATGTCGGAAGATGGAATGAGACATATGTCTGGACGGTCTTTCACAGCGTTCCTGGCCAGGCGGTCCACCTCCTCATTCCCCCGGATACCAACGTGACCAGGGACCCATGCCAGACAAATGTCATACCCTCTAGATTTCAAGCTGGTGAAGAGATCAAAAAAGGTTAAAAGATCAGGGACGGTATTCACGTTGAGATAGCATGAGACTTAGCATGATGCTAACTTAGAAGCTCTTCCAATGTCCTATAGGATTTAATAGGACTTTTGGAAGAGCTTCTAAGTTAGCATCATGCTAAGTCTCATGCTATCTCGACATGAATACCGTCCCTGGATGGCTTCCAATGCAGAAAGAGAGTCTGTGCAAATCAGAAAGTTTTCCTCATCAGACTCTCGGATCATTTTCAGAGCAAGGACAAGGGCAGTGAGTTCAGCCGTGTATACAGAGCTTTCATGCGGGATATGTTTAGAAGAATTTAGTCCGGATGAAGGAATGTACGCAGCAGAGGCGACGCCTTCTTCAGATCTGGAACCGTCAGTGAAAACCTTTTTATAGTTGGGAAGTTTGGAACACATTTCAAAAAACATCTGTTTGTAGGCTAAAGAACTGGTGGAGTTTTTCCGGAAAGAGGCAAGGTCGAATTTGATTTAAAGGGACAATATAGCGTCCATGGCGGCTTTTCTGGAAATTTGGAAGAGTCTAATATAACTCCAATGTCAATGTCTGCCTCTTCCAGGTGAGGGAGGACACGAATGCCCAGAGGTGGAATGCAGGCAGGGTTATCCTCGTACTTTTTCTGAAAGGGGGGGATTCATGACACACTCGTAAGCAGGATTGTTTGGTTCAGAATAGAGCTGTAGATAATAGTTCATGGATAGCTTGAGTCTCTGGTGGGAAAGAGACGGTTCGTCTGCTTCTGCATATAGACTGTGAACAGGTGTCGTGCGAAAAGCACCAAGACAAAGGCGCAGGCCATGATGATGGATTGGATCCAAAACTTTCAGGTACGAGGGTCTTGCCGCTCCATAGATAATGCAGCCATAATCCATCTTGGACCGGATCAGTGCTCTATACAGATGGAGAAGAGTTTTCTTGTCAGCGCCCCAGTCCGTGTGGGAAAGGTCAAGGTCAAGGTCACAACGGTTATAGTCTGTTGATATGACCATCTGTAACCGGTCATTTACAACCACAAATTTTTGACACATTTATTATTTTATTTTGTTAATTTTTTTGGCAATTGCTCAGTTTCTTGTTACTGGAGCGCAGATACGTCATGCTGCTGCTATGTACCCGAGTTCACCCGCTCGGGAACGTATCTGCCGCTCGGCGATCCGCTTGTTTTAGATTGCTTTTGCTTATTATGAATCTGTGACGGAACCTTAGCTCGCTTCTTGGGTTTGGTTTTCCAAGATAAGAGAATCGATGGGGCCATTTCCGGGTTACGGGTAGGGTTTTTTTGGGCGAGGCGAGCTTTAGCAGACAGCAAATCACGTCATTTCTGCTCATTATATTTTAGTATTATTTTGTCACACAATTTGGAATTCGAAGAAACTAGAACATCATAAGAGATCAGCATGGGTAAAGATGGCTATTTGTCTGCTGAAGGAGTGTTACTGCGGTTTCCATTTTACCGATTTGCAATCATAACAGTTTCTCTACCGGCGGTCTCCCTGGCGATTTGTTTCATCACCGGCTTACTGTTTCGCTTTGAGGATGTAAATGAAACAATGTGTGAGGTGAGTTGCGTATTGATCAGTCTGAGAATCATGACAGGCAATCAAGAAATGTGATCAGGGCTATTTGAAGTTCACGTGTTGCAAACACTGTTGCTCTCTCTCTCTTTTTTTTTTTACAATGTAAAATTAAATTAAATTAAATTTACATAAGTCACAAATACAGTGTTTGGATTGTAATTTGTTATACTAAGTCTAGGCCTACCAAAAAAAAGGGACAAGACGTTCAATGCTGCACTTGGTCATCTCCAAATATGGAAAGTGACGTCAATCGCTTGACAAAGGTTTTCAGGGAATGTTTAGAATTTGCATCTTTTATTTTTTAACCTTTCAATCTGAAAACAAACTGACTCTGCAAGAGTTTTGACCAGAAAATCCAGACTGACAAAACAGTGACATTGCAGTATTGGATTTATCCAAGGCATTCGATACTGTGCCCCATGCAAAGCTCCTCTCAAAGCTTGAAAACCTGGGCTGGGAATCACTGGAGAGCAGACGGCAGAGGACCAGGCTCTCCACGCTGCACAAGATCAGCACAGACGCTGTACACTGCCCAAATCTGCAAGCCAAGCTGGTGCTGCTTCCATCTCGGCAAAGGCGTGGACACCACCTGCAGTTCCAGCGAATCCAGTGCCGCACCAAGTACAGGTCCAACTCGTTCCTCCCAAGGACCATCAGGGAGTGGAACGAACTGCGGCAGGACTCCATCGCAGCCTTCACTGCTGATGTGCGTGACACGTCAGGACTGCAGGCTGATCAGTAGCTCATCAGTCTCGCCCCCGCCCCCTTCCTCCGTCCTTGCTTCTCCCTTACCCACTCCAACCCCTATTTTTTGTTGTTACACCACTACTGCCAACTGAAATTTGAACACCACCGGAACCCCTCTTTCAGTCTTTTTTTTCTTCAAAAGGAGCCAGAATGGTCAGCTCATTGACCGTGGGCCCTCAAGAGAAGAAGAAGAAGAAAGCTGGAAGTCTACAGCATCAAGGGTAAGCTCCTACAGTGGTTACCTGCCTTCTTCACTCACAACGTATAACTTAAGGTCGTTCACGTTGTTGAAGGCGAGCAATCAAGGGAAGTGGCAGTTGATTCAGGAGTACCCCAAGGTACCGTGCTCAGGTCTCTGCTATTCCTTTACCACATCAACAACTTACCAGACGTAAGATCCCAGGTATGACTCTTTGCAGACGACTGTCTCCTGTACCGGCAAATCAAATCGGCGGAGGACCACAGGATCCTGCAGAGAGATCTTGAGAACCTTGAGACATGGGCCAACGAATGCAAGATGAAGTTCAATGCAACCAAATGCTTTATTCTCAGCACCCGAAGTTCATCTTGCCACTTCTATCAGCTTGGCGGCCGCATTCTGCAGCATGTTAACTCTATCCCCTGCCTTGGAGTACAACTGGATGGTAACCTCACATGGTCTGAGCATATCAACAAAATTGTTAAAAGAGCGAATGCAAATTGTAAAGTTAAAATTAAAGTAATTGAGTTTCTTTCTTAGGTTCACAAACACATACATTGGACACAAAAAAAGTTTTATTAAACTAAAGCAAACTATATATATAAGAGGAAAGTTTAATGTTTTTTTTTTTTTTTTCTTCTTCAATTATTGTACGTTTATATGTATATATATAAATTCCTTTCTGAAAATCTTTTCTGATGATGCAAAAGCTTAATAACAGTGTTCTTGATGAGGAGAATAGGAGGTTGTTGCAAAACTGTATTGATAGGTTGTTTAAATGAACAAATGACTGGCAGATAAAATTCAACAGTGACAAATTTATGCAAAGTATATTGGAAACAATAATCCTATGATTATAATATAATGGATGGTCACTCCTTGCACTCCACCGATGTCGAGAAAGATCTGGGAGTAATGGTTGACAAAATCTTTCTTTTGATCAGCACATTACGACCACTGTTAAGAAAGCCAATAATATAGCTGGAATGATTTCTCATTACATTGAGCATAAAGGTAAAGAAATAATGGTTCCATTATTTAAATCATTAGTTAGACCTATCCTGGAATAATGGTAATGTAGTGTGGTCACCTTACTTGAAGAAACAAATTACTGTAATTGAAAATGTTCAATGGAGATTTACCAAGCATATTGTCGGTGTAAATGATTTGAGCTATGAAGAAAGACTAGAACACGGACGTAGCACGCGGGGGCCCCGGCCCGGCCATAGCCAGGCCCACATTTTTGCTATAAAAAAAAGAAAGAAAGAGAGAAAGAAAAGAGCGAAGGAAGGAAATAAGTTAATAAGGAAAGAAAAGAACAGAGCACAGAAGAAATGAATAAAAGGAACGATTTTTATGCTTGCGTGAAAAAGATACTAAATAAGTAAACTAGTAATGATGACATTACAGAAAGTAGCAATCAAGAATAATTATGACAGTTCACTTTTTTTTTTTAATGATTGTTTGATTCTATTTTATTGTAATTATTGTGTTTTTTTCCTTAGGTAAAGAACTTCATCCATCCATGGTTTCATTTCATTTTATTTTATTTATTGTGATTTTGTTATATTATTTTTAGGTAAGAAACTTCATCCCATCCATCAGCGCGGTGACAGGCATCACTCCCCAGACGTACATCTGGCGGTTCGGCATCGCCCTCCACTCAGCCCCGCGGTTTGCTGTAGGCTTCATTCACTACCACTACTACATGCAGCGGCTGAGCTTTGTCTCTGAGCGGTGGCGCGGCGTCTTCAGGAAGTTGATTGGCCTGAACTTCTGGCTGAACGCTGTGGAGAACGCCTCTCTTGTCGGCGTCACTGTCATCAGCAACAGGGAGAACTATCGTGAGTTGGCCTTAGGGCCACCCTGACGGATGAGATTTTGTAAGAAACACGTCCAGATCACCAGGTAAAAACCTTTACAGAGATTGCAACACTCACTTTGCTCTGGCTGCCTAGAAATCAAACCGTCAAATCGCCGATTCCTCCTTGGCGGAGGTGCTGGAAGTCAAATTATCTCACCCAAAGAGAAGACGTGTGCCTTGCGTGTGCCTTCTCTTTTTTAATGGCTGCCTGCGTTTAGACCAAAGTGTTTGCACGAAATTTTCGCAATACAAGCCTTTTTATTTTTTTATATATTTTATTTTATACAGTTTATCTAAAGGAGTTTCGCTCACAACAAAGGAAATAGCTCCATTTTTTTTTTACTGCACCACAAAAAAAAGAAAACACTTCAACCACAATGAGTGACCTCCACCCACCCCATCCACCAAGGAGGAATCGCCGTTTTGACAGTTTGATTTCTAGGAAACCAGAGCAAAGTGAGTGTTCCTATCCTTGAAAAGGCTGTCTTTCTGGTGACCTCGACGTGTTTCTTGCAAAAACTCATCCGTCAGGGTCCACATTTAACTGCTGCTGAAACCACACAGTCGAGCTTCATCCGCTTAACGGATGCGATTCTGAGAGTGTTGCTCTAGTCTAAATCTAATTTCAAGACCAACATTGCAGGTGTCTGTAGTTCTCTGGCCTGGTCAACACCGGGATATTATGAAAGGAAGCGTAGAATTGGGATTCGGAATGAGCGGCGTGGGAGCAACGCCACACTGTGCAGCCCAGAAGATCGGACAGCACAAAAAACCCGAAAAAACAACGATTCTTTAAAACTTTACCTCACGTGTTGATATTGTTGTTGCTGCATGCTGTGGTCAGTTTGTGGTGTTCTCAGTTTAGAGAGCAGCTTTTCATTCACTACTTTTTTCTTGGTAAACCAGTGGGTGGATGCCTCATACATCCATATGGGGAGCTGGACGACCCCTCCCCCTCCACGAGTCTCTCCCCGTGGGGATGGCGGTTTTTTTCTCGTAAAAATAGTTCCCCCGCCTTCTTGAAGTTCTGTGTTTGTAACTTCCTCTAATCTGCCACTCTCTTTGACTCTGCTTTTTCCCTTTGCTTTCTGTCAGTATCATCTACTATCTTTCTGACTTATTGGCCCATTTTCTTGCCTTAAAAAAAAAGTCTTACAAATAATTTTCTCCTTTGAGCTCTTCCGAAATCGGAATGTGTCGGCTGTACGCAGCGGGGAAACCAGTGAAAACTGAAAACCAGACGCATACGTACCTTATCCATTATGGCCATATGGCCTGGGAACACAGAAGAAGAAGAAGAAGAAGAAGGTACACCAGCAGATATACACATATAAGTGGATATTCCATGCGGAAACCTGTGCGCAATCCATAAATAAGTGAAACAAAGAAGGGAAAAGATTTGCGCACGTGTCCGAATTTCCCCTATATGCGTAAACTTTGATCCTTCTTTCTTTCACTTCCTTAGGGTTTTCCGTACGGAACTTACGCGTCTAATGTGAACCCGGCCTTAGTCTCGACTAATTTGCATTTTTGAAAAAAAGGCCCCCCGTGGGGATACCGGGGGATCTTTTGTACAAATAGTTTCCCCACATTCTGGAAGTTCTGTGCTTGTAACTTCCTCTAATTCTGTCATGATTCTCTTTGACTCTGCCTTTTCCCTTTGCTGACTGTCATCTGCTATCTTTCTATCTCACTGGTCCATTTCTTTTGCCTTTTAAAAAAATAAATTCTTACAAAGATTTCTTCAGTCGAAGTCGGACATGCTGGGCCTACCTATTTCTTGGTTTGGTGCATAACGGCAGCATGACGCATCTACGCTCATAATCATATGACAGGAAACGTGTCTGAGCGAACGAAGAAGAAGAACAACAAAAAAAGGTTATTTTATTCGTTGTGCTTTGTTTTGTTTTCCCCCCAGCGGCGCATGAGAAGATCTTCATCATGTTCATGGTGACCTCCCTGTGCTACATGCTGTGCAACACCGTCTGCTTCAGGATGTCCCGGGGACCCTCCATGACCCACGAGGTAAGTCGACGTTCACATGGATGCAGCCTTGCCTCGGATACCAGGCGGCGCCTGTTTTTCAAAATTTTGGCTACAAAAAAATTTTGATTCAAAGTTCATTTCGTTTCCGTTCCAAGCAACGTCGCTCTTTTATGAGTGCAAGAAGTAATGTAAGAAACAAAACTTAACTCAGATAAAAAAGACAATAAAGCTTTATGCACTCAAGCATAAGAAAGGAAGCTTACTTGAAACATAGCTTGGAAATGTACTGGTTTTCTGGACATGTTTGTTCTGTCAACTGTAAATTGTAATGTTTTGTATACATGCTTTTAAAAAAAATACAAATCTGCCATTAATTCAAGGGGAACAATTGTTGAATTCTCACTTTACAAGCCTGGAATAAGCTTCAAATTGAGTATGATTTTGCTTTTTCTTCAGCTTCAGGGGGGTGTTGCTCCCTGACCCCCCAACAGGGGCTCTGCCTTGGCGACCCCTAGACCCCTACCTTGCCTGTTTTTTGATTTTCTCCAGTTGCATCCATGTGTTTACTGCAGGCTCCGAAGTCGGAGTGTGGCTGCTCACGTGGCGTGGTAATCTGAAGGCGGGTCACGCACGTAGTGTTCTCATCCCTAGCTGGTGCATTTGTGCCATAGTGGTCAAGTGCTTTGGCTGTTGGGATGGTCCCTGGAGTCTTTTAGCCAGGGTACAACAACTGCAGGCTCCAATTGACATAGGCTAGAACACCAAGGCTACATCAAAATGTTGCTGTGCTGTGCATAGTTATACAGGGATTGTCTTTAGCCATGACAAGCTCATAGCATAACATCGTCAGTCTCCCAAATCCCCCGAAGTCGGAGTGTGGCTGCCCACGTGGCGGGGTAATCAAAGACGATCACACACGTAATGTTCTCGTCCATAGCTGTTACATTTGTACCATAGTGTTCAAGTGCTTCGGCTGTTGCGATGATCCCTGCAGTCTTAGCCAAGGTACGTCAACAACAACATCTGCAGGCTGATGCAATGTACTTATTTATGCATGTATTGCCACTCTCTCGGCCTAAACTAACGGATTTGAAGACAACTGGCACTTTGGTTAACTCATTCGCATGGCAACGATTTTGAATTATTACAAAAAAATCACAAATCTCAAATCACTCCAGCCATACACACAAACAAAACAAAAGGAGTTTTTTGTTTTTGTTTTGGATTTTCACTCAGATTTTCTTGATTTATTCGTCTTTTTTTGTTTTTTGTTTTTAAATCCACAGGAGGAGAGGTCTTATTACTGGAAGAAGGTGATGTTTGTGTCCATCCTGTTGGCCACAGCTGGACTCATCTACTTCTTCATCAGACACCGCTTCTTCTGCGAACCAGGAGGTGAGCATTGCATGCAGGGGCGGACCACATCATTCGTAAGCGGGAGGGGGTGTGAGTGGTTCTGCCGGGGATTTAGGGAGCTGCATTGCCAGCTAATAAATCCTTCCACCAGGATTCTCCACTACTGTCAGATCTTTTGTTGGGGGAGGGGGAGGATGGTTCTGCCGGGGATTTAGGGAGCTACATTGCCAGCTAATAAATCCTTCCACCAGGATTCTCCACTACTGTCGGAACTTTGGGAGGGGGGGGAGGGAGGGCATTTGTCCCAGCCAAGAAATCCTTCCACCAGGATTTTCCACCACCTTTGGAACTTTTGTTGGGGGAGAGGGAGGGGGAGAGGAGGGCAGATGTCCCAGCCAAGAAATCCTTCCACCAGGATTTTCCACCACCTTCAGAACTTTTGTTGGGGTTACTGTTTCATATATTTTCTGTCCGTATTTGCAGCTTCCTTGCCTTTCTTTGTCTTCAGGAAAACAGAAAAAAGGTTTGCCAAAGCACTCAAATTTGAATCTGGCATTTGAATAAACGTTGATTCAAATTCCAGTCTTTGGATAGAGCCGCCATTGTTAATGGGATCACTAACGATAACCCTATCAGCCCGGCTCGCCGTAGTAACTCTCCAGTTGTCTGTCTGATTCCCATTACAGTGTCTTTGCCTACACCAACATGGCCTACCGTATTTTTCGGATCATTAGGCCTGCTGTGCATAAGTTCAATTAGACCCTTCCTGACTGAAGATGCCACAAAGACACTTGTCACTTCCTGTATTCTGTCTAGATTAGATTATTGCAATGTCCTCCTCCTAGGCCTTCCTACAACCTCTCTCCAACCTCTTCAACGTGTTCAAAATTCTGCCGCGCGTCTTGTATTCAGAGTACCAAAACGGCACCATACATCAGATCTTTTAATGAAACTACACTGGCTCAAAATCGAATACCGAATGAAATACAAATCTGCCTGCCTCTGCTACAAAATCGTTACAAAAGACGCACCAGCCTATCTTTGCAACCTTTTCCAGATCTACGTTCCTGCCCGTAGCCTTCGTTCTTCCTCTGATGACCGTATTTTTCAAATTCCCTCTTACCATCGGAAACAACACGGCTCCAGAGCATTTTCAGTTTCAGCTGCTACACTCTGGAACTCACTCCCTTCCAGCCTCCGTCATGCCAAATGCTTTGCAACGTTTAAGTCTGCTCTGAAAACACACTACTTCAAACTGCAGCTGCAGAGTACATCTAAAACTTAGAAATATTGCCAGCCACTCTATTTGTCCATCTTGTTATGTGTATGTGTGTCATCACGTGTTCTGTGTGTGTGTGTGTGTGCGCGCGCGTGTGTGTGTGTGTGTGTGTGTGTGTGCGTGCGTGCGCGTACATGTGTGTGTGGTGTATGTGTGCGTGCGCATGTTTGTGTTGTGTGTGCGTGTGATGTGTTCATGTAGGCCCCTATATGAGTGTATGTATGCATGGTGTGTGTGTGTGTGTGTGCGTGTGTATGTGTGTGTTTATGTGTGTGTGTGACTGTGCGTGTGCTGGTTGTGTGTGTGTTGTTTTTGTGAGTATGTTGTTGTGAATACTATGCTGTTATTTCATGCTTGTGAATTGTGTGACAATGCATATATGTGCATTTTTACCGGCCAAACAAAGTCTGACCGGTATTGTTTTGTCTGCTCATGTTATTGGAATTTTGTTTCATGTTTTTATTCCATTTCAATTTTGTGTAAAGCGCCCTGTAGCCTACATAGTAGGATGGGCGCTATATAAATTTTCCTCATTATTATTATTATTATGATTATAAGGCAAATAGGGCAATTTTCAAGAAACATCTGACAAAATGAAAGTAAAAGGCGCCCCCGTTTATACAGTGATACACACCTCGCAAAAGAAAGTCGAAGTTTGAAGCCCGTGCACGTCCTGTAAACGCTTACCGACCGCCATTACTGCTGTCATAAACGAGAGTTGGCTCCCTTCTCAAATAATCGAACATCCGTTTTTGCGACTTCTGGTTGTTGTGTTTGGACTTTTCTTCGCGAAAACTGGTAGAATTATGGCATTTTAAGCTCTACAACGATGCTTTTTATATCCAATGAAGGGTTATGGCATCTGTTGAACGGTATAACGGATGATAATAGGGATTTTGAAGCATTTTAACGTAAGTATTCGTCATATCGGCGACTCGTTGCCACTTTCGATGTTGTGACTCACAGTAGACTGTACTGAGTACGGCAATCGTTGCCTCTCTTCTCACGATTTTGTTCACTAATAGGGCGCCCTCGTTTATTAGGAGCATAGGTCGAAATCGGAGAAACAAATATCGCCTTATACTTTTATAGTCTGAAAATGACGGTAGTGCGACTCAGATCAGCATATTATCATACATGGATGCTCCTGCTTTCAGCATTTGTTTTATTGCCTGGAGCCGGCGTTGCCGGATTATGAGAGTTTGACAAGCCAAGAAATTCCTATTTATAAACGTTTTGTCAGTTTCTCACATGTGTAGAATATAAAAGGTATGAATACAAATAAATATTTGCATGCCTTTACCAGGAACTTTATATTTTTAGGATTGTTTAAGTCAAGTTGTTAACTGGGCGGCCCCTGGACCCCTGCCTTGCAGTTTTTTTTAAATTCCCCAGGAGCACCCATGTATTATATTATTATGTTGATGCTGTGCTGTTGTGTGCAGCCTTCAGCTTCTTCTCACTGTGTGAGTACATCATTGCCTACACCAACATGGCCTACCACGTCACGGCCTACTTCGACTTAGATCAGAATATTATTATGTTAATGCTGTGCTCTGTTGTGTGCAGCCTCCAGCTTCTTCTCACTGTGTGAGTACATCATCGCCTACACCAACATGGCCTACCACATCACGGCCTACTTCGACTTCAAGGACAAAGAGTGGTTGCTGGCCACGCCCCTCCGTCACTCCGCCCCCAACGGAGCGATCCCCATCGACAACAACAACTTCGCCACTGCCCCACCCCCACCAATCACCGCAAATGGAACCACCCGAAGGAGACGCCAATGACGTCTGGGGGTATAGTGGGCTGCTCCCATGTTAATGTGCGTTTGTCTTTGTTTCGTTTTGTTTTTCTTTAATAACTGTTATAGCCAATGTGTTGTTTCTTTTCTCCGGGGCTGCAATAGTTGAATTTTACAACTTGGTTGAAACTTGCCCATGTGTTACAAGGTCCTTTTTGGCTCACTCGTGTTAACAAAGTGCATAGTTACATATGAGTATTTATGCAATGTTTCAGGCAGGAACAGTTTGCATGATTAAATAAATGGACAAAGGATGAAACAGGCAAAATTATATTGGGGTATGGAGCTTTTTAAAAAAAGTAAACCATCAGGCATTTAGATCTATCTCCGAAAAAACAAAGCAAGTGAGCCTTGAAGGCTTTGCCTCTTGTTCATTTTTGAATCGCTGTAGCGTGAAACCCAATACAGAATGTTTTTGTTTGTTTCAGTTGTCAATGTTCGCATTGTAACGCGCTTCTTCTTAATTTTGACTAGAGCTGGGTACCGGTACGGATTTCCATATTTTTTCAACGTACCGGTATATACCGGCTGGGTTGTTTGGTGATTTTGATGACACACAAAAGAGCTGCCCTACAAAGTCCAATGGGTAGATGTACAGTATTTTATGGACTATAAGGCGATACTTTTCACCTGGACTGAGACCACTGCGCCTTATTATGTGAATGATAATATAGTAAGAAATTATAATAAAACAATGGTGGAACATTTTGGGGGATGCGCCTTATAATCAGGTGAGCCTTGTAGTCAGGTGAGCCTTATAGTCAGGTGAGCCTTATAATCAGGTGAGCCTTGTAGTCAGGTGAGCCTTATAATCAGGTGAGCCTTATAGTCAGGTGAGCCTTATAGTCAGGTGAGCCTTATAATGAGGTGAGCCTTGTAGTCCGTAAGGTACGGCAGTAAAGAAACCCTTTCTAGTTAACCGTATGCTCTCTCCACTCTGTCTTTCTCTCTGTCTCTCTGTCTCTCTCTCTCTCTCTTTCTCTCTCTCTCTCTCTCTCTCTCTCTCTCTCTCTCTCTCTCTCTCTCTCTCTCTCTCTCTCTCTCTCTCTTTCTCTCTCTCTCTCTCTCTCGCTCTCTCTCTCTCTAACACACATACACACATAGGTATGCACACTCACACTTGCACAAATACAGAGAGAGAGAGAGAGAGATGCAATATTGATGACGTTTAACCCCCTTGTCTTCTTCGGTATGTACTGGTACATTATAACCGTAGCGGTATACCGTACCATTTTTAACTCATACTGGTGTTTTCGGTATTACCGGTTCGTACCGCAGCTCTAATTTTAACCTAAAAAAAAAAAAGTAAACACAAAGAACACACACAACAAAATGTGAACAAGGACGTAATTCATTGTGTAATTACTGAAGAAAAGAATAGGGGGAAAAACATGAGACTGTGGCTTATGCTAAGTTGTGCATGCGGGCACACACACATGTGCTCACACATGCTTACACACACACACACACACACACACACACACACACACACACACACACACACACACACACACACACGCACGTGCGAATGCACTCACACACACACACACACACACACACACAGACACAGACACACACACACACACACACACACACACACAGATAAGAAATTGTTGAATCAAGAAACAAAGATCTGATAAGTGTTTGTTTGTTTGTTTTGGTTGATATGAAAATTGACCGTAATAATAAAATTTTGAAAAGAGGAAAATGTAAAACAAAAAGCAAAAAAAAGCTCTGTATTGATTATTTTTCATAGGCAATGTGAATGGATTTATTTTTAAAACCTGAATGTTATGACCAAAAAAGAAGAGTGGTGATGATAGAATAAATGAAAAAAAAGAAAAGAAAAAACCTGACACAAAGGAACTGCCAGTCTTAGATTGGTCTCTTCTTTGGGTTGAATTCTATGAAACTTTCGCAAACTGTTAGTGTTACGCTCATTTCTTTTACATCTAATGAATTAATTGATTAGTATGACATAAGCATGGATGCTCCTTCTTTCAGGATGTCCTGAATTGCAAGATTTTTAAATTGCCTAGAGCCGGCATCGCCGGATTATGAGAATTTGAGAAGCAACGATTTTCTTACACACACACACACACACACACACACACACACACACACACACACACACACACACACACACTTGTACAATAAAAAGGGCCTATATAAGCATTTGCTGTATTCAAAGGAATGTATCACTTGTACTAGTCTAGAGGGGTGAAAAAGAGCAGTGAATGTGTGTGTGTGCGCTGCTCCTGCACTCCGCCGGGGCTGCCCCCTTGCAGGATTTTTTTAATTTCCCAGGAGCACCCATGTATAATCTAGAACACCAAGGCTACATCAAAATGTTATGTTCTGCATAGTTATGCGGGGATTGTCTTTAGCCATGACAAGCTCCTAGCATAACATCAGTCCGAAGCCGGAGTGTGGCTGCTCACGTGGCGGGGTAGTCCGAAACGGTCACACGCGTCATCCCTAGCCGTTGCATTTGTACCATTGTGTTCAAGTGCTTCGGCTGTCAGTTGGGATGATCCCTGGAGTCTTTAAGCCAGGGTATGACAACAACAACAACAATTAGTAGATATTTCCCACTGTTGAAGTTGTGGTTGTGGTATATGTTTCTATGATATGTTTCTATGATATGTGTTTTTAGGCTAGGGGACCACTGTGTGAATGCTATTTTCGCTGATTTTTGTCCCTGTATGCAGTAACCCAGTCATGCCAAAAACAAATAAGAGAAAAAAAGAAGAAAATTGCGGAGAGGGACGTATGGAGAAACCTAGTGATACGGGGAATACAGACTTTGGATATGATTTACCCCCCCCCCCCCCCATCTACAACAGCATACTGAACTTCAATCCAGCCAGCTCTGACAACAACTCAGGAGGCCAAAACAACAGCCCCAACTCCAAGATACCCAGCTCAGTTTGGGTTGAGCAGTAAGCTGCCGGAAAT
>JAGGCT020001095.1:0-30000 GCA_017654935.2 Phymorhynchus buccinoides
AATCAATGTTTTTGTGGGGGGGGTTTGGGTCTTTTTGTTGTTGTTTTTATTGTTGTTGACTTTGATCGAACTTTTGTTTCTGACGAGACGGTTGTTGTTGTTCTTCAGTTGAGCTGCTTGTTCGGTTGTTATTGTTGTTGTTCATTTGAGCCGTTTGTTGTTGTTGTTCTTGTGCAGTTCAGTTGTTTGTTGTTAGTGTTGTTGTTGTTGTTCTGTTTGGTCAGCTTAACCTCTTAAGCAAACCTCTTTGATGATTTTATCAAACTTTCGGGTCAAATATTCATTTTGATTGTTTTCTTTAATTTGGTCAGTCTTCGTTTTCAATTTAATGTTTTCATTGAAATGTTTTAAGCTAACTGATGCATCAATTTTTCGGTAGGCCTACATTAGCCCATACCTATTGTTTCCTTTTTTAGTACTTTCTTACCGTTCATCTGCCCATCCTTTCTTTTATTGTTTAATATGCCCGGTAATAATCCACCAACTGTGTCCCTATTTAATTGCTCGTAGGGGAAGACGGGGTAAAAAGCGCATGGGCGGGTAAGAAGCCCACCCCAATTATCTCATGAAATGAAGCAAATTTCAGTCTCATTTTGCCCATGAGACGAGCGTTAATGTCTAGCATTCGTCTCATGGGCAAATTTGACTGAAATGTTCTTTATTTCATGAGATAATTGGGGTGGGCTTCTTACCCGCCCATGCGCTTTTTACCCCGTCTTCCCCTATGTGTTCTGTCTTGTATTCTCTGTTCGTCCACCCACGGAGTCTACACATTCCACTTATCTTACTAAAGTGTGGACTACTTTATTTCCGCATTGTTCCTTTTTTATGCACATTTAATCCTGCAAGTAAAGTCCAAACTCTGAAATAAAATTTCAAATTGGTCATGGTTATATTATTATGATTGGGATGGAACCGCGAACTCTGAAAACTAAAAATATCAAAATAAAGAGGCAGGCTTGGTTACTGGTGAATTAATAAAACTACCATTGCAATTTGTTATTCGGGTATTCCTGGATGCTGGTTTATTGATCCTAAGCAGTTCGTCAGGACGACTAGGCCTACATCGTTTTGCACTGTGCATGGGCCGTAAATGGAATGGCTCGCAAACAATTGTGGTTCCAATACAATGTAGTGAATTATGCCAAACAGTGGAACACCAAGAACAGGCTTGAGCAATTAACGTGCTTGGGAGAATACACGTCCTTCAGATGATTTATCTCAACTGCTGTAATGGCCACCGCAAAACAAATAGTGATTTAGGCTACTTATTATTTGTATTGGCGGATAATCCATTTAAAAAGCGTACCATGCGTTTTGCTTCATGTGCCTTCCCGGTGATTTGATGATTAGAACACTTGCCCACCGGCCATGTTAATGTCACTTAGGCATTATCGTTTGGAACCTTGACTGACCATGCATATGGCATACATTAGAGTGAAGGTTGTTTTACTTGAAGCTCATATCACACACACACATAGCCTATCAGCCTTGTTATACTAAAACTTTATGTCACAAACTATCAGCAGAGAATGTTATAGGTGGCTATTAATGACGTTTTGTGCAATGGGGTTGTATGCCTCCGGGCATTGCACCCAGTATTGTTCCCACCATCTTTGTATTTACAAATGTCCCATATGTGTCTATGACCGAGAGGACGTAAAACATCATTTTCATCGGGGTTGTATCGTGGTTAAAATAATCGTATTAATGGGTTTTCAACATAATTTGTTGCCATCGTTCTTGAGTTTTTGCCTTTGTTCACGTCATTATAATATGTCGGTAGTATTAGTAGCAGCAGCAGTAGGCCTAGTAGTAGTTGTAGTAGTAGTAGCAGTAGTAGTACCCTCGTTTCAGATTGAAACTTCGAAAAACAATAATATCATTCGTCCCTGAAACAGGTACATGTGGGACATTTATAAATGTACAGGTCGATCCTGGAGGTATTGTAATGCCAGGAAACAACCACTGAGGCTGAAACTTTGTTGCTACATTGTTGCCAGTAATTGACGTTGTTTTGACACTGATGAGATTAATGAGGGTTGTATTCTGTAAGCACCAAATAATTTCATTGCTAGAAACGAAGATGACTGCAGGGTTCAGTGAAACCATGTATATCACTATGTCATGTCTGTTTTTAATTACTGGAAAACGAGCTGAGAATGAAAACGTCGTGACTTGTGCTGTTTTTGTTATTACATCTTTTCCTTTGGGTTTCAGTGTCGACTCTGTTTTAATTTGTTGTGAATTTAATTGCTATGCAATGAATGCATGGACCGAATGTGTTTAAAATAATTGTAATTGTATTTAAGACAATGTTTTTGCTTGTTTGCTTTAATAAAGATGCAAATCAGTTTTATGTCCTTGTGTATTTATTTATTTGTTGATGTTGTTGTTGTTTTTAAACTTGTTCTTACCCATTCTTCAATTTCACGCCTAATGTTCTGCAATAATAAATAGCCTACTTCGTTGCCACGAATGACTCATTCGTTGGAAATCCATCCACTAGTGTGTCCGTCTGTCTGTCTGTCTGTCCAGGCGATTATGCCCAAACCGTTGGCCATATATACTTGATCAACATCGCTCAACCTATTCAGATCCTGAATTTTTAACTTCCAGTACTCAAGACTCACAAACCGACGTTTTCTTCTTTGTGCTATATATTTTATGTCATGAGTTTTTCTGTTTGTTTATTTTTTGTTGGTGGTGGGTTGTTGTTTTTTGGGGGGTAGTATTGGTTTTGTGTGTGTGTGTTTTTGTCTTTTTTAAGTTGTGGAAAGCGACTCATGCGGCCATTAGAAAAGATAAGGCAAATGTCTTGTCTTTCACTGAAAAATTCTGACTTCCAGCACCTCCGCCAAGGAGGAATCACCGATTTGACGGTTTGATTTCTAGGAAACCAGAGCAACATGAGTTTTGCGATCTCTGTAAAGGGTTTTTTCCAAGTGATCTCGACGTGTTTCTTTCAAAAACGTGTATCACAGTTGGGTGAGCACTGATCTTGCACCGCCGCCCTAGGGCCTTGTCCTTATTATTCAAGTTGGGTGATACTCCAACCCCACACATACTATAATCAGCACTAACAAAAATCGTTAGTGCGATATTGCCAATACAAAAAGTTTCCCCGAGGCGCCGTTGGGCTATTATTGGCTGGATAGTGGCCACCGTGACTGCAACACTGACCTGTCTTATTGTTGTCATGAAAGTATTCCCTTGAGGCAGATTGGTAGTAGATGAGAAATACTGGTCCCCCCCCCCCCCCCCCCCCATGCACGGAAGCACTCGCGCGCGCGCACATACGCACGCACACGCACGCACACACACACACACACACACACACACACACACACAAGACGGTGTATTGTAAACTGAATCAATTAATCTCTCTCTCTCTCTCTCTCTCTCTCTCTCTCTCTCTCTCTCTCTCTCTCTCTGTGTGCGCCTCATATGCAGTCAGTAATTTTGTGTCCAACATTGACTTCCAGATAACAACAAAAAAGTGACTGGGCTCAAATTTGTTTATGATGGTAGTGGATGAGGAATAATACCCCCACCTCCACCCCCCGCCCCTCGCACACACACACACACCCCTCGCCCCAAGAGGGTGTATTGTGAACATGAACAATTCATCGAGTGTGTGTGTGTCCCAGTCAGTAATTTTTTGTTGTCCAATATTGACTTCCAGATGTTTTTTAAAAAATGGGCTAAAATGTGTTTATGTGTGGACTACAGTACAAACACATAATACACATGACAACATGGAATCAACCTGTCAAATTAAAGCTGAACAAGAGGTGAGACAGTTAAAACATTTGTTTATTTAGCCAGAAACATTGGGATCATTAAATCATGCATAACAATAGGTACTTTACGGTAGTGGGATAGAATGGGCACAGGTTTGGGAGGTAGACATGGCTGGTTTGAAGTTTTGATGACAGTTACCAATTAAACCGACCTTGGCTCCTCAGTCCGCCATGAGCGTAAGCCAAAGTTACCAGGATCTAGCATACCGCCTCCCTATGTGACACCCAGCATAACACATGTGGAGGTGTGTACCTTCCAACGGCCTTGCTTTCCGGGGAATCCACCCCATTTTTGGCCTCATGCATCTGCCCATGACACGTATAACTCGGCCTCCCTCGCAGAGCGAAGCTCAAACATCCTGAGTGCCAGTTGCCCCCCAAATCCTGAACCGAACCAAATCCATGGTTGTATGGGCTCTCTAGGCTTTTGGGGGGTAGCCTTATCTCACATATAATAATATAGTCCCAATTGGATATGTTTATAGACGTGTAGCCATGTCTACCTCCCGCCAATACCAATAACTAAAAAAAAAAAACATGTGTTCGAATTACCAGTACGAACACCTAAAGCAGCACGCAAAACATATGACTATACATAATGCATCATAGACTAATACAAATATGAAGCATGATGTCGCACTTCCTGAACGAAGTGTCAGCGGGAAAAGCTTATGTGCTTAACGGGTGGGTGGGTGGGAGATTTTGTAAGGAACTATTTTGATACAAACCACTCTTGGCTGCAGCAGAACTGAAAAGGAAGTAGGCTTGCAGACAGGAAGTTCCTCAGATGAAAACACCACGCAAGCATACCAGATGAGAACTAACCAATTTAGGATACCAAATAAGAATAAAAGAATTGGATCACCTTTTACTTTTATTTTGTTATGCTATCCCCGCTGACTTGCGCCTCACATAAAAGCATTTAAGTCAGTACTTAAATGTGTTTATGTGTGGACTACAGTACAAACACATAATACACATGACAACATGGAATCAACCTGTCAAATTAAAGCTGAACAAGAGGTGAGACAGTTAAAACATTTGTTTATTTAGCCAGAAACATTGGGATCATTAAATCATGCACAACAATAGGTACTTTACGGTAGTGGGATAGAATGGGCACAGGTTTGGGAGGTAGACATGGCTGGTTTGAAATTTTGATGACAGTTACCAATTAAACCGACCTTGGCTCCTCAGTCCGCCATGAGCGTAAGCCAAAGTTACCAGGATCTAGCATACCGCCTCCCTATGTGACACCCAGCATAACACATGTGGAGGTGTGTACCTTCCAACGGCCTTGCTTTCTGGGGAATCCACCCCATTTTTGGCCTCATGTATCTGCCCATGACACGTATAACTCGGCCTCCCTCGCAGAGGGAAGCTCAAACATCCTGAGTGCCAGTTGCCCCCCAAATCCCGAACCGAACCACATCCATGGTTGTGTGGGCTCTCTAGGCTTTTGGGGGTTAGCCTTATCTCACATATAATAATATAGTCCCAATTGGATATGTTTATAGACGTGTAGCCATGTCTACCTCCCGCCACAAAAGCGGCGTTAGCCGATTTCCCCAAACCTGTATGAAGAATTTTTTATTTTTTGTTTTGTTTCTTTGGATACATTAAGTTACAAAAAAAATGAATTAGAAATGGACTGACTAGAAAGTAACACAAGGCAGGACAAACTAACATTTGTTTATGATGGTGGATGAGGAATATGGTGGATTTGTTTGTCAAAACTTACCCTTTTCAACCGATGTGTGTGTGTGTGTGAGCGTGCGTGCGTGCGTGCGTGCGTGTGTGCGTGCGTGCGTGCGTGCGTGCGTGTGTGTGTTCTGTTCGGTGCCAACGACAACAGACTTCTCAACAAACCCCTCTTTCAAATATTTTTTGTTCTGATAACACTTAAAAAATTAAAAAAATTAACTCCCCTATGGGATCGTAAGAATAGTCCCTCCATAGGATCATTTGGCTTCGTAATGGCATTGCGTTCGCGCGCCGCAGGCATTGCATGCAATATAATAGGCGCACTGGCGTGGGCTGGGTTGTATACCCCCATCTTAATTTAAAGTAATGTCTCATATGACTTAGGTCGAGAAGACGTAAAACTTTACTTTCTCTGGGCTGGGTTGTAAAGGTGCCCAGAAACCAGCGACAATTGATGGAGGACAAAGACACTGTGTCTTTGTGGAGGATGCTCCGAACAACTGACGCTCCACACACGATGAGTGAAACCACGTAACGCCACTGAGCATAGTGAAAATCCGTTTAACGTCCTCCGGTCTGAACCAGACACATATGGGACATTAGTAGATATAAAGATGGTGGCGGGAACGATCCTGGAGGCAATGCAAAAGATAAATTCTGAACAAGGGAAATAATTTTACATGACCATAACTGTTATCCTGTTTCACACAACCCGTTATGTCACTATGGATAATGTGCTTATGTGAGTGACGGGATGAGCATGGGGCCTAGCTGGAGCGATGAAGTGGAGAGAAAGTCTGATCAGAGTGTTTGTGTCACTGTGACACCTCCATGGGATCACTACCTTTGCTTTTTCATCATGTATAATGTATTCACTGAATACATATCTTTATCGATTAAGAACTCCAGACTGTCCTGGTATTGCAGTACCTCCAGAACCAAAGTTTAAGCTTAACGTGCTCCCGGCGTGGTGTTCTCAGAGTCTTTATTTTTTACTTGTAGTTTATTGCGAGCTCACATTCTACATACTACCAGTTGACACATGATAAAAAATATAGTTAGTTATGCCGGTTATAATCGTTACTTATAAAATATATTATTTGAGAATGGCCGCTCCCTGAGCTATGATGGAAATTTTCAGGACCACAAAGTTTAAAATGTAATCTTTATTATTAAAAACTTTTAAAATGTCATGTAAGGTCAGCTAAAAACGCGAAAAACAAATAAGGTTATGTACAAAAAATAATTTGGCTTCATAATGAGGCTGACGTTGAGTGACATTTTTTTTAGTGTATGGTGGGTTGGGGGGAAAAAGAAAGAAAAAAAACACCTGAACCTGGAACGTTAGTATGGTAGTGCGGAGACTAAACCATTACGCTGTGAATGTTCTTACTATTAGAAAATGGAGTTTTACGTCCTCTTGGTCTGAATCAGACACATATGGGACATTTGTAAATACAAATATGGTTGGAACAATACTGGAGGCAATGCCCGGAGGCAGTACGAAACCAGTAAAGTCCCGATTTTTTAAAAATTAATACAGATAGCTGTAAGTAAAATTACTATTAGATGAAAATTTTTATCCTTATAGGTGAAGCCGTGGGTAAAATCACTGGTGCTACCACGGGAGAATGTGGAGCCGCTAAAGTGGGCCCCCCCCCCCCCCCCCCCCCCCCCCCCCCCCCCCCCCCCTATTCTACTGTACAGTGTGGAGCGTTTTTAAAAAAAATTACAAGGCGAGATTAATTTATTTACATATGCACACCCGACATACTATTTATATTTAATCATTTATTTCGCGGCGAATATCATTTTTAATGGTGACAACCAATTAAGACGTTAAGATAGATAAGAATATCGATTTGGGAGTCTCCCGGCCTATTTTCTGTTAATGCTTCTTTTCAAGCACATCCTAGAGCAGGGATTTACTTTTTATCTAAAACTTATTTTATAAATTTTATATAAAAAAATAGAGGGCTAAAGTAAAATTAATTCTGAATTTATCACTAACATTGTGGCGGTACCATAGCCGATGAGGTTTATCCGAGGCGTGGTTACCGCTACACCTATCTATATTGATAAAAACTCGGGACTTTACTGGTGTTGCACTGCCTCTGGGCATTGCAGCCAGTATTGTTCCCACCATCTTTGTATTTACAAATGTCCCAAATGTGTCTATGACCGAGAGGACGTAAAACACCATTTTTAATTCATTCGTAAAATTAATTCTACATTTATAATTTGGTAATAATTTATAGTGATGAAGCAAGTTTTTTGTTTATTTTGTTTTGACCTGCGCTACGAGTATTATTCATTTATTATAAATAAAAGATTTTTTTTAAGATTAGCTTACTTTTATTTATTAAAATCTAGAGTATGCATAATTGAATAAAACGGTGTATGATTAGTGTTAAAAAAAATTGGGTAAAATGGTGATGGTTGGGTAAAATGGTGATGGGCTGCCAGTCCGCAAGAGTGTGTGTGTTTCCGGGGTGAGACTCACTGGCTGGAGGCAAAATAATTTTATTTTATTTTGAAATTTGAGTGGCATAGGTGATGAATTTGAAGCCCATAGAGAGGGGAAGGGGGCTGGGACAGGCCCCCGGTTGAGGGGAAATAGAAGGAAAATTGGTGGTGGGGGTTCCCAAAAGAGTTGGGGACTTGTGACCCTCTGTTGTACGGCGGGCCTCCCCTCGGGGCCCCGGGGGGGAGGGGGAGGGACTATGGCTGGCTAGGCCCAGGGGGTCGGTCCAGGGAGATGCCGCTCGTACCGGGGAGGGAACCCGCCAGGGTGCGCCCGTCGGAACCGGACGTCCCTGGTAAATGCGGTGGGGCGCCCGGCCCCGGGGGGCAACCCCCGGCGACCTGCTTGCCCACGGAAACAAGGACCGACTGGGTAGGGGGGGTGAGAGGGGCTTGAGCGGCTCCCCACAGAGGGTGGCTCACCTGCCAGGGGCGCAGCACCACTCGAAAAGAGCCGACAGGGCTTAGAGTGTGCCCACGCCCCCGTCAGGCGCCCCGACCGGTGAGGGGCGGCCGCCGCGGCCGCTAGGATGAGGGAGTAGGGCCCCTTGGGAGAGGGTGCGCGCACCGGACAGAGGTCACTGGGGCGGGCTTTGTGTATGCAAGAGATGTTTATTATTTAGAACCAGTGGCCGAAGGAAGCCTGACCGAGAGCTTCCGCCAGCCAAATAATTGGTTGCCAGGTATTGGTTTGACTGTATAATTATTATGGCTTTTTTTGTGAAGGGGATTTTGTTTGTTTTAAGTTTTGATATTAGGTTGTTCAGTTCAGTGGTTATTGTATTGCAGGGTGTGAATAGGTGCTCGGTTGTGAGGAAGTCTCCACATTCACACTCTGTCTGACTAAATTTACAGAATGCTGCCTCAGTTCTAAGTCTGTATATTAAGGATAGTACATACCGAGGGACCAGGGGGAATAATCCTCCTGTTACAATTTGGTGATCCCAGGAGTGGGCCTTACAGCGGGTCTCCAGTTCCCTAGCCCACTCCTGGCTTATGGCTCTTTTTAGTGCTGATTTCATTTCTGATATAGATAGTTTAATATTAACTTTGGTTCCGGATACTGTCAATACAATTGAGAGAGAAGAAGGAGAAAGGGTTTCTGAATGATAGAGTTCTAATACAGTTTATTTACTTGTACCGATGATAGTTTATAAAAGCTGCGAAATTGAATGTGTTCCATGGCTGGACCTGCAGATGCCTAATATTGTTAAAGACAACTATTTCTATTTAAAATACCATTTAAAATTTATGGAGGATCTTGTTTATTTCTCCCTGAGCAATTTAAGATTAAAATTTGAAGGACCACCTTTTAAAAGATAAAATAAATCTATAAGTCATATAAGGTCGAAAAAGAAAAACGCTATTGACATTTTAAAATTTGTCTTTATTGGTAACCAACGGGTTAAAATTGAGCGACAAAACAACTACTTCGACTTACATTAAGTCCAAGCATACAAGTTTTAAGATTTAAAAAAGAGGGTGAACACTGCCAGTTCTCCACATTGCATAATATAATGAGTGCCCTACGTATTTATGTGATTATCAATGAGTTTGACTGAACTTATGACATTATTTTGTTAAAACAATTAATTCCATTCAACAATAAACTGGTACTTTCAACTTTAAAACAAGCGCGGATTCGCAATCGTTTGTGGCAGCGGTCTATTTTTACCACTCCAATCATTACATACACTGAGTCGCCTCCCCTGGCTTTTCAATAATTCTAATCTGTAAACCAGAATGTTATCTCTGCACCATTTCGTAACTTTTTATATCTTTTGGAAAACATTTAAAACTATTTGTCCTACTTATACTCATCAAAAGAAGCACTGCATACTCGTCGTGTCTGTTGCAGTGTCTGTATTACATATGTTTATTATTTTGTACGCTTTAAAATGAAGATTCATGTGCTCTGTTCAGTATACAATTCTTTCCATACCTAAGGACTGTAGATATGACAACTGAAATGTTACTTTATGCCCAAGTATTTTTTTCTCTTTTATAATAATTATGTGCGACAATTTTGGCAGTATGTGCGACAATTTTGGACAGACCGACCGACTGACAGACAGACAGACAGACAGACCGACAAAGTGAGTTATAGGTTTGTGGCTTGAGCCACAAACAAAAAAGAAAGAAATTAATGGAAATTACCATACTACATTGCATCGATTGGACTTTGAGCAAAACATTGTGAAGCATTAACAAAACGATAATTTTAAAATTAGAAATTTGAAACCATCTATGTAATGGTATTCAGATAATGAGGAGCTGGGAAGGTACCGTTTCGTTTTTAGAAGACATATTTATATTTTCACATCCGTCCGTATGCTGTGCACCGCTTCTAGCCAATTAGCTACCCACTTACAATGAGATGGGGCCCAAATTTGAACACTTTACCTCTAGAACACTTTTAATGAGAGAAAGGAGATGATGAATTTCGATTACTACGCATGTCAGATGTATCTTTAGGCTAAATTTAATGTATTTTAGCCTTGAAGTCTCCTCACACTATCCAGCCGAGTCGGATGAAAATTGTTGTGACCTTTCCACAGTTTTCCTTTCTTTTGACAGAGTTAGTATTAATCACAAATACAAATTTTGGTCGGATTAAGCCCTTCCAACCGGTCGGAAGGAATCGGTAACTGCGCCATTTACTTCCAACTCACTAAGGCAGTTGTGGGAAAACAGCCAATGCTTGCTGATAGTGAAGAGGGCACACGGCCACAAGTAGTTGAATAGAGTTCACAATGTGTTCGTCTCTTTCTCTTTTACTTCATTTTGCTGGTCAATGAGAGAGAGGCTAAAGAACAAACACACACGCATGCGCGCCATTACACACTCGGGTGCATGTGTAACAGGACTTGTTTGGAGAGAGAGAGACAGAGAGAGAGAGAGAGAGAGAAAGAGAGAGGCAGAGAGAGACAGAGAGAGAGAGAGAGGCTAAAGAACAAACACACACGCATGCGCGCCATTACACACACAGGTGTATGTGTAACAGGACTTGTTTGGAGAGAGAGAGAGAGAGAGAGAGAGAGAGAGAGAGAGAGAGAGGCTAAAGAACAAACACACACGCATGCGCGCCATTACACACACGGGTGCATGTGTAACAGGACTTGTTTGGAGAGAGAGAGACAGAGAGAGAGAGAGAGAGAGAGAGAAAGAGAGAGGCTAACATGAACAAACACACACGCATGCGCGCCATTACACACACGGGTGCATGTGTGTAACAGGACTTGTTTGGAGAGAGAGAGACACAGAGAGAGGCAGAGCGAGTGAAACAGAAAAAGAAAGAATGAGGCTGAGAGAGAAAAGCAGACATACGGATGGACAGACAAAGAGACAGACAGACAAACAGGCGATTACAAATTGATTGCAAAAGAGAGAGAGAGAGAATGAAGGAGCAGACAAGTAACTAAAGCTTAAAGTTTCTTGAAGTGAAAAAAGAAAAGAAGAAAAAAAAGTTTTTTTCTGAAAAACAAGTCGATTTCAACATGACCAGATCAAAGTCCCATGGCTTGATCTTCATGACATTTATAATTGTACCCTGTACCATTTCATGAAATGAGCAAAAATCAGGATTGCTCATTTAATAAAATAAACAGCAAATGTTCACAATATTCTATTCACAACACAAATGTGTATGATTGTGATGATAAAAGATATGAGGGATCCTTCAGACATGGTACAGACACACACTCAACACTTAGCATAATAGTAATCCATATGAACTCATTTATTTTAATAATTCTTAACAATAATAAGCAAACAAGCCACAACATCAACAATATTAACAATTCAAAGCATATGTGTTGCACATGTGGGTGTAAGAGAGAGAGAAAAAAGAGAGACTTGTGTGTGTAGGTGTCTGTAAGCGTGAAACAGTCATAAAGTTCCAATATATATAATTATGTTAATAGTATGTATATATTAGAAGAAAAAACAAGAATCCTAAAGTGCATTAGATGATTGTTCTGAACGCTTAATATCAAAATAACATGAATATACATTACTTTTTTTCTCTCAATATAAGCCTTAATGAATATTTTCAAAATTATCAAGTTAATTACCATCTGTACTTCAAAATTAAAACAAAGCATCTACCATAAATTAGAGAAAGGTAGAATTTTTTTTTAAATCTTTACACATTCATCTGTCAATTGTCTTCACAAATAACAATGACACGTTATAATTATGCACATCTAAAGGGCCAGCCAAACGTCCACTAAAATCTTACGACATGATTTGGTCACGTGGTCTCCAGAACAAATGTGATTCGTGCTTCGAGATCAAGTGATCGAATCGTATTGTACAGTCGTGCGATTTTAGCTGAAGTGTGGCTGGCCCTTAATGGAATGGTCTTTTGGTAATGTAATCCTCTATTGAATTACATTTCATTCAAATCTGTTTTTGACTTTTTAAACAACTTTTTTTTTTGCTGTCCCATCTTCTAGGACGTACAGTGGCATTGCTCTCAAGCCACTCATTCCGAATCCCAATTCACAGCTACACCCCGGATTGTCAAGTTGCAGAACCCAAACCAGCAGTCCAACAGGAATAAATATATAGATACATAAGGAGACAACCACCAGAGGAGACACTGCACTGCTGCTGAGTCACTTTGATGGAGTTCAGTGGAGCCTGTTCTGAGCTAACATACGCAGGACACAATCTACTAAGCCCCATATTGACAACAATAATGTCTTGGTCACGGAACCAGCATGAGTGAAGTCCTCCTCCGAGAGCGCCACCACCATCCACCGACAGCTCCCCATGAACACACAGATTCCATTCACTTTGACCCGAACGCACCAAGGGCATAGACTGGATAGGAAATCGAAACTGAGGTCACCATGAGAGCAGGCCATAGAATTTGATATTTAGTTTTGGTTTGTTTTTTGATGGTTGATGGAGATGAGGATGATTGTGATAAAGATGATGATTTGGAGTTTTGTGAGCAACTTTGTACACAAACAGAAAGACATGTACATACATTTGGACAGAGAGACAAAGACAAAACATTATAAATTGGCAGAAGTAGTTCTTTAATCCATTTATGGTAATGTATTCACCATCTCACCTCATCACTGTAAAAAGTCTATCACATAATAAAACTTGTAAACTCTTTTGTATTCTTGTTAATCTCTTCACATTGTATAAGTGTTATTCATCGGAGATTCAACTACTTGATGCCATCAAAAAGGAAATAAACAAAGTATAACAGATCCCTTAAACATTGTGTATAACTCTGCAATCAGGAACTAAAAAAAATAAAAAATAAAGACAATAAAAATTCCATATCAGAAGTCATTCAACTTAACAGATAAAAAGTTTTATTTTGTCTACAGGACATGAACTGAGATACAGGAAGCACGTATTGAAGCAAATAGCACAAAATGATGGAAACTGTACTAGAAATATCAAAAAGTAAAACTGACTATAATTTACAAACCATCTGAACTAGGCATCAGAAGTTACAAAGGGTCAATCTCATTTAACAAGTACATTTTTTTTTACAGAAAATAATTGGGAGTACATTAAAGTCAATCCAAACATTATAACACATCTGAGTAACATGATCATAGGGCAATGCTCTGTTGTATAGTTTGGTGACCAGTTAAATACAGACGACTAAATTCCCAACAAAACATAACATAATTTTCACATGAAAAAAAAATCATAGCCATCTTGGCGACCTATTTAGAATACGAGACAATACACCAAAACACACTTCCGCCGCCATCTTGAATTATTGTCTGAGGGACTATGTTTTGAAAGGTAAACTTACTGAACAAGCAATTTGGAAAATGTGCGATCTCACTATTCATTCTATGTTTTAGTCATTTGGACAAGGAATGTTGAAAATTTTCGCCGATTTCACAGCGTTTGGCTGTGCAAACAAGCAGCTTTTGCAAAGCGTGTTGATTACTCTAAAGTTTTGCGGTGCCTGTTGACTAATACGTCACGTGATTTTTCCTTCTTGGCGCTCTATTAATGGCGGAAGTATGTTTCGGTGTATAGAGCATTTGCCATGGGTGGGCAAACTGGAATTTCACTGAACTAAAATTATAAACGATCAAGAATTGAAGAAGAAAAAACAAACACACCATTAAGTCTTCCTCTTATATAGTTTGCTTTAATAAAACGTTTTTTTGTGTCCAATGTATGTGCTTGTTCAAACTAAAATTAGAGAGTTGAATTAGAGAGTTCACTACAACTAAAAGCAAAATATGCGGGCAATTGTGTAGTCTAGTCTATGGTATGAATGCCTATGGCAAATGCCCTATTGCAGTGGGATTCCTGTGCAGCAGATGCAAGTTGAGACATTACTGACAACAATTGTGTAGTCTAGTCTATGGTATGAATGCCTATGGCAAATGCTCTACTGCAGTGGGATTCCTGTGCAGCAGATGCAAGTTGAGACATTATTGACAACAATTGTGTAGTCTATAGTCTATGGTATGAATGCCCGTGGCAAATGCCCTATTGCAGTGAGATTCCTGTGCAGCAGATGCAAGTTGAGACATCACTGACAACTGACCCCATTTTTCTTACACAGACCAATTAAAGAGATGTGATATTTAGCAAACACACCATGTTTTTAGATAACTTGCAAAAGCAAACAGTGGCCCACCATTTTCTTTTGCCTTTTGCCCAGCACCGTATTTTTGGGACAATAAGGCGATTCTTTTTATCTCATATGAAGACCCCTGCACCTTATATGACTAATAACATGCTATAGCAAAATCTAAATTTTGTGTAAAATTTTGGGGGTGCATCATATAATCAGGTGTGCCATATGATTTAGTCCGAAAAATATGGTAAATATGCTTGGCTTGTATTAGTGGGCTAATCAACCTGGAAAGCAGTTGTATAAAATGACATGGGCATCTCTATACTTATCTCAACAAAACAACAAATGTGGAAAAAAACCCATCAACAACAACATAAATATGCCATATATACTATAGTGATATACACTTATTTTTATTGTCATGCCATGCAATCTTTCTAAAGGAAAAAGGGGGGGGGGGGGGGGGGGTCAAAGATCAGGATGTGAAAATTTCCTTCTTTCTATGTGTTAGTTGTTTTCTTCAATAGGAGACAAACGATGAAGGTATGGAATCTGATATTTTACGATCGTTTAGTGCATGGTGTTAGTAATCTTCTCTGAAAATATCACTCCATAACTTTTCATAACATTTTTGTGGTGATGTGTTTTCAAACCAAGTTAAATGGCCCATCCTAAACGGTTGTAAGGGGAAGCAACCAGACGGCAATATTTTGACATATTAGAGATCTACACGGTGTGCATCACCACTACACCCAGGGGGAGGCATGGTGTACGTGTACACCCCTACAGTGCTTCCAATATAAGACCAGGGATGTTGCACACTTACCCATGCGTTTGTCATGCATTCTATTAACCAATTTGTTGTGCACTTTATGCATATACACTTATACGTAGCCATGGCAACACTAAGTGCATTAAGGAAATCATTAGTAAAATGAGTAGATTCATATCTTACCGTCTAACTCCATGAAATTACATCTTTTCCTTTCAAAAATGGTATATACTAATATAGAGAAGGCATAAATGTACAGGGAGAAAATGACAATGGTTTGATGTGACTCCTTTAGAATCTCTAGGATTTCAAAGGGGGGTATGCACGGACCCAACCAACGCACAGACCTGTTAGTACTCTACTTGCAGCAATGTGTTTCATCTTTTCACTGAAAGACCATCTAGAAAAAATCACAGCAACATTTCTTGTAATGTCTTTTCTTCTTTTTTTCTTTACAATTTTGTTTGTGTACTTCACATCTTAAGACACCGTCACTTTTGATCTTGATTGAGTATTCAGCTGCAGAAATAGAGTCTGGATGTAACCTTAAAGACTTTTCCCCTCACAACAGATTGTGAAACAGCTGTGGTTTTGTCTAGGCTGAGGCCAAAAGTCCCATCAGACCGTCGTTTCCTCGGCTGGCGAGGTTTGCACAACAGTCATCATCATCATTTTCCTCAGCAAAGAGCAGACATCAGCATGTTTCAAATCCGACAATCTGAAGGCAAACAAACAAAATTTAGATTGAATGAACATACACACAAAAAAGGGAAACGTGGTAAATTACAAACTACCATAGTTACCCTCCCACTCATACCCTTCCCATTAAGCAGCCAGCTGCAAAGCCTTCTGGGACCGGTCTTATTGAGTATTCATACTGAGAATTCTCTGCCCTTGTCTTATGCACTGTAATGTGTGTGCCACCTACATTAGATTATTGCCCTTGCTTGTCATGAATAATTCTGTGCCCCTGACTCATCACTAGGTGGCATGGCCAACTCAGTCCTACACTTATCGCCTATTTGTGTCAACAAGAAGCAGTGTAAAGCCTTATTGTCCATATATCTCATTATCCTCTCTTACTTTGCAGCATTCAGCATATGAACGACTAAGAATAAAATTCCAATGTAATTTTTTTTAGCATAGAAAACTCCAGAATAAAGAATAAATTTGCACACTTTGACCCTAAAAGAAAACTACTACACTACAGTATAATCATCACGTTAAGAAAAAGGTCAAGTAAAAAGTAATAAATATTCGATCAAGTACAAAAGTAGAGCTGAGTTGTTAAAAAGCCTATAATGCTTTAATATTACAACAAACTAAATAATCAATCTAACAAAGTCATCAAAATACAATGATATTCAATCATTCTTAAAACAAAGACTGAAGAAATGTGTTCATGCATAGTTTTCTTAATGCAATTCAAGGTCATGTTGGAAAATAATAACTCGGGAAAACAATGAACAAATTTCAGCCCAACCCTCCACATTAGTAATAGCCTCCTCAACTTTCTTGAAATCATAGTGGGACACTACTGACTGGCACACACACAAATGTCTGGAAAAACAATGTATTTAACTCACTCGGCACTGGCCGGTTGCTTCACCTTACAACTGTTTAGGACGGGCCATTCGACTAGGTTCGAAAACCCATCACTACAAAAAAGTTATGAAAAGTTATGGACTGACATTTTCAGATAAGATTGCTAACACCATGCACTAAACGATCGTAAAATATCAGATTCCATACCTTCGTCATTTGTCTCCTATTGACGGAAACAGCTAACACATAGAAAGAAGGAAAATCTCACATTCCGATCTTTGACCCCCCTCTACAACCAAAGCTGAAAATAAAGTCTGAAAATAGGTTATGACTTCCTACCGGAAAGCTGGTTACACGCCAGAAATCAAAACCTCTTGAAAACTCTTATGAGCCGGATCCGGCTCATTCGTCCTAAACGGTTGTGCGAGCCATGAGCCGGATCCGGCTCATTCGTTCCGAGTGGATTCAGTCACACACACACAAGCATCCCCCCACAAATTTTCGCATAGAAAAATGTTCACTGAGAAGCAACATATTTCTGCCAATTTTGGGAAAGTGATAGGGTTAGGATCAGCTTAGAATTATTTTCATAACTGAAAGAAGCAGACATTGAGATTGAGGGTCGTAACATGAGGGGGGTGACTAAAGTACATCGTTGCCCATGTCTGGTTAAGTGTGAATTTCTAAACGACAAGAAGAAGAAGACAGACATACCATCAGTATATTATACTCTAATTTGTTGTGGATGTTTCCAAATCATTCAGCAGGGTGTCGACGGAAGGCCGGTCTGAGGCGGTCTGGCTGCAGTGACTGAAAGTGACCTTCCCCTCCGATGAAACTATGAAGTCTCCACCCATCTGACACACACACACAGACACACAGGCATTCATGAATGCAAACACATGCACAAGCATACAACATGCACACACATAAGAGTGCATGAGTGCACACACACACATACACCACAAAATAATAACATGTTTAAGGTTGGTCGTCCTCTCTGTTCTATAACAATGGCCTGTACAATTGAGTGTGAACCAAAAATGTGTACCTACATGTATCTTCCCAATCTGAAGTACTGAATCGATCATAATGAAAATTGGCAGAAACATCCCCATTGTTCCTTTGATGACAGATTTGCTTTTTGTTGTATCAGTTCATGCAAGCATTCAATACACACACACAAAATGGATGCACAAATAAAAGACATAAAGACTTTCTTGGACTCTTGCACCTCTACATTCTGATCACTGCATCTATGATAAAGCCAGTCATATGACTTAGCAATACCACAGTCCATGTTAGCTCGCTGGCTCGAGCAAGTCCTATAATCAGAGGCTGTCTGCCTGGCTGACTCACTCACTCTCCATTACAAAACTGTGACAAGGCATGTTGCCATAAATTTACACATTCTGTGGGGGTAGATTTATATGGCTTGCCATCTTGTTTTTGCACTGCTTCCCATCCCCTTCACTACCTGGTTGAGGTCGTCGCTGATGTTCTCGTAAGGGCTGGGGAGCTTCTTCCCTGCCCTCATCTGTTCCCCGTAGAACACCATGCATGAAATGCCCCACACCTGCCAACACAAAAAACATTGAGGTGGCTATAAATATTTTTTAGAAAAAAAAAGCAAATAGAAAAGCAAAGAAAAACAAAGAATTAAAAAATTATATTAGCTGAATCTTAGTACGATGTGAGCAACCAACAAGACTGAAAAAAGAGGAAGCAGCCGAAAGCTTATGTAAGTGAATGAGGTAGGCCTGTTTAACTGTTCAAAAGAAAACAAACAAACAAACAAACAAAAACAACTGTGAAACTTTTCAACAATAATAAAGCAACATAAGATCTCAAATACTACGTTTAGCGTCACAAGTGTCTAGTATGTTGTTTGCGTACCCTGGCTAAAAGACTCCAGGGATCATCCCAACAGCTGAAGCACTTGAACACTATGGTACAAGTGCATTAGCTACGGATGAGAATATTACGTGTGTGACCGTTTTTTATTACCATCCACGTGGGCAGCCACACTCTGACTTTGGGGGAAGCGACTAGTATGACAGTACTCTTAAATAAGATTTTATAAAAAGTTAAGTGCATAGCCAGATGCATTATGGTTACCTAGTACCTAATCGCAAAACTTCCAAATATTGAATGCATTTGTAAATAAAATTTACAAACCACATTCAAAGATTGATATTCATATTGTTAAACAGTCATGTGTCCAAAATATCTGATTTCTCCATGTGGATCTAAAGACTTGCCTTGGCCACAGATCGTGTCAGTCCAAACAGGTGGTATATCTGCAACAACAAACGTTCAGCAAATGTTCATACTGTTGCTCTGGTTGCTCTACAGTCTTAGGATGCAATGGCATCCATAGATGAGTTGCATGCATTCATCAGTTTCATGCAATGACTTTTCCATGAAAAAAAGAACTCTAAACAAATAGCTATTGCATTGGTTGATAATTCAATCAATATACCAAAATGTAGTCATAATGCACTAAACATCTCAACAACAAAGAAAGAGAAAGTAAGAAGTGTGCAGGTGAAAATAGGGATTTATTTGTACACAATTCTCTCCACCATAGTTTGCCGTCATCTATGTGGGATGAGGGGCACATAGACGGGTCTGCTGCTTCCTTTTTTTAAGGAAGTAAGTGGATTTGTTCCTCTGTGCTTTTAATGCATGCAGAGCTAGGCGGAGTTGTGATAGGCAACTTTGGTGGGGGAGTTCTATCCCTTTAATGGAGAGTTGCCTACCCATGTCTATTTTCATTACTTCATAATTTTACTCAGACAAAAAATGAAATTTGTAGCTTGCATGTGTGTGTATATGTGTGTACATGTGTCTTCACGCATGTGTATGGCTATATGCTGTGTGCGCTCTTATGTCTTAAAGCAGTTTTGATGAAAGGACACAAACAAAAGTGAAACCAAATGATTTGGTCACAGATAAACAGAGACAGAAATCAACAAAGACAACTGCAAAAGACAAAGACAACTGCAAAACAAAGACAACTGCAAAACGTCTAGGGCAGAAGTTCCTGTTACCTGTCTCTGGGCGTCAATCAAAAAGGGAAAGGGACACTGGGTGTCTCTCAGCCAATGCTGGGCACCCTCACGCACACCGAACGAGACAAGGACCAGGCGAGAACCCACGGCGTAAAACTCTTCCTGGAGAAATATTTTTTAGAAGAATTTAAACATAAACGCTCAAAGCAAAGAAAATAAGCTTACTTTGTAGCAGCTTGCTGTCCCATCCTCCGGATAGGCCAGTACCAGGGCTCCCAGGGACCCCCATTTGGGGGTCTATGAAGCACTAAAATTCTAAAGGACTCTCTAAAAGAATGTACAGGGGGTCCCAGGGATGCACTAGAAAAATTCTTTTTAGCATTCACAATGCCACTGGGACCCTCTATCCCGCCTCTAGGACCCTCTATACTGTAAGTGAAGGAGTCCCTGGGACCCCTTGTTTTGCGGGACAATTGGGAGTCCTGCAGTACTATCATTACTCTCATGCTAGTCATTCCAAGTCCCTCCTCACAGCCACACCCTGTGGTTTGTCAGCAGTCCACAGAGAGCAATCAATGTAAAGTCATCTAGAGTTAATCAAAAGAGCGACCTCAAGGTCAGATAAACTGCCAATAAAGCACTATAATTTAACCCCATACAACTTCCTTACCAGATTGGCAACAAAAATTAGGGTGGCACATCTTTACCTTTACCAAAAATTAAAAGGAAAAAGTCCCATTTTTAATGATTTGAGGAAAATGAGAGATGCAAACACTTGTTTGGGGGGAGGGGGGGGGGGGGGGGGGGGGGTCTTCTTTAAAGGATAAAGAAGAGCATCAAAATGAACAAATCAATGCCTTTCATGACCTTTGAAGAAAAAAGAAAAGAAATGTTGAAACCAGAGGGCCATGCCCTGAGTACTGACAGTAAGTTCAGGGCCCAAACACCGGATTGAGGAGGGCTTCTTCTCTGGAAACCTTCTCTTGTCCAGCTCTCCCAGTAATTTCTTCACACTAAGTACTATCTATCTAAAGCCCGACTCCCTTACCTGTCTCGTCATCAGCTCGGCGACGTGAAGGCGTCAGGGCAGTCAAGCGAAATGCCGAAGCAGAATCAGCACCAGAGATGTCGTTTCCCTCAACAGCCCGCTCTTGGACTCTGGCTCCGGCGATGAGGAAGACGAAGGTGATGGTGCTGATGCCAGACCTACGGGTATGACCGGAGGCGCCAGCAGGTCCTTCAGACAGGTGGGCTTTCCTGTGCGGGCGTCGACCAGGGGATGGTCCAGGGGCATCACCTGACCCTGGCTGATGGCCTGGGGTCCCGACCTCTGCAGGTGACCGTCCACATCTTTCAGCAAACTGTCCCACTGAGTCTGGGGGAAAACAGTATGATCAAATTGACTTGAACGGCATTGTGAGCAACCATATTTTTTGGACTATAAGGCACACACCCCTCCCCACCCCCCCAAATTTTATGACACAAATTTCGTTATGAAGTTTTCTTAATATATTAGTAGTCATATTATAGGAATCTCACTCTGGGGGGAAAAAATATCGCTTTATAATCAGAAAAATATGGTGTATAGTATGTACCGGTACTCTCTTTGAAGCAGGTCTCTTATAAAGTGAGGGAGAGAGAGAGGGGAGGGGGAGGTGATGAGCAAAGATGGTGAAGACAGAGATAGAGAGGTATTTTCAAACTTCAAAAAATGACATCAGTTGTAAGCTACATGTACTAGGAGAAGTAAATGAAAATAATTTTGTTGTCAAATAACACTCAACGAAAATGTCAACAAAACAAAACAAAAATAGGGGGACAACAAGTTTTAAGCAGATACTGTGATAGCTGTTGTTGGTTTTTTTCAACAGTTTTAACTGTTCAATTAAACGGTTCAAAAGAGCAAAAGCGTGTTGATTTTTTTGTCGATGTACGATACCTCTGCATCTTGCCAGTCATCATAGGCCTCTTGCACATCCACATGCCTGAAAGGAAAGCCACAAATTCAGTTACAAGGCCATTTTCTCTGTTCAACACTAAAGAAAAAACAAACATAAAAAAAAAAAAAAAAAGCATCACTAGGTGCTCACATTATTAACACCATGATGATGCATGCACGTGTGTATACAATCAATAGACCATTTGCCGCGGGCGAGCGACCTTGAATTTCAATTAGGGATTTGAATAAGAAAGTTCACGTAACTACGGGCAAAGGCGTAGTCAGACACTAGTCTAGTCTACAGTTAAAAGCGTCCGTGGCAAATGCCCTATTGGCAAAAAAATTTGAAATATATATAAAAAAAGGAACAGACACACACACATACACATAATCAACCCAAAGGCTCAAATACAGTTCAGCTAATAATTTACTTGAATGATTGTTGCAGTTTCCTCTCCAACTCTTCTTTTGTCTGCACATCCAATCTGGAAAAAAAAGTGTGAAACTCCATTTTTGCCAGCAACAACCCCAAAAAATCCTGCAGCTAAGATTTAGAAATACTGATGATGTTACTTTAAAAAAATACACACACAAAAAGAAAGAAAACCTGTCTTCATAACCACCACCATTTTCCCCTCTACTTCCATGCAAAATTTGCTCCAAAATCAAATATTGATGCTTTTTGTGGTAAAATAATGTTTGTCTCTGGCAGAGGGGCATCTAGGTATAGTTTTTAAAAAAAATTTTTTACCTCTAATAACATAATATGTATAAAATTAAAAAGTACAGATATTCTACAGATTTAAATATGTTTCATTGATGATTCATGCTGTACCTTACAGATGTAGAAGCACAGAGACATGACCATTTCAAAGGCAAAAAGCTATACATGTATAAGATTAATGAATGTCGAAAAATGTACATCATTGAACCAAAAGTTTAGAATAATACAGTGGAACCTCCCTTATAAGACCTTCAAAAATCATCCAAAATGAGGTCTTAAAAGGGAGGTAATTTTAATACTTACAAAGGGCAATGTCTCAGAGAAGTAAGTCTTATGTGGGAGGGAGTCTTATAATGGGAGGTCTTATAAGGGAGGTTCCACTGTATACTAAGTACATAAAATCACACACACACATACACGCACACCACACAAATATTGTGATGCATTTTTACAAATGTATTTAGGATACTATTCTCAACTCTTGGTTCAATTATGTACATTTTTTAGACGTGTATGTCTCATTACGAAGCAATAGACAGTGTATTTGTCAGTTTGCTTGTGTGTGTGTGTGTGTCATAAGTGATAAGTTTCTTTATTGTCCATTGGCATTGTACAACGCACATGGAAACTTGTCTTGTGTGTGTGTATGTGTGTGCGCGCATACGTGCGTGGGTACGTGCGCGCGTGCGTATGTGTGTGGGAGGGTGAATGTGCACACGTGCATGTGTGTTCAGGACTGATTTTTCTACATAATAGGCAACACATCGGACGAACCTTTCAAAAAGTTTCCTGTAGGCAGATGCTAACCCAAATAGCTTAGTAATCTTTTTGTCAACAAACTGTTCGACAGACTCTGCACAAATGAGTACACACATAAAAGCGTTAATAAACTGAAGATGCTAAGATTCAAGAATATCTATAGACTCTCTCTCTTTTATGTGCTTACTCATTCAGCTGTGATCATGACTGCTGAGAATTGAAAAGAAAAGAGACACAGAGAGAGAGAGAGAGAGAGAGAGAGAGAGAGAGAGAGAGAGGGAGAAAGAGAGAGAGAGAGAGGGGAGAGAGAGAGAGAGAGTAGAGAGAGAGAGAGAGTCAACACAAGTAGATACATTGGAATTTGGAGTGTTCAAATCAACTATAAAAAAAATCACATTTAAAAGGAAAACCAAACTCAAAGCACCATGTAATGAAACAGATCACAATACACAAAAGTACACACAATCCATCCACATTTAATCAGTAATCACACCTTGAACAGCGTCTTTAGCCCCTGAGAGCAGTGTTTCAGTGGTCTCTGTCAGATCCCGTAAAGCCGACACCAGTACCTCTTTCTCCATCGTCCATCTCCCTCACTCAACTACAACACACACACATGCAGTGATGCGCCGAGGATGGAAAAGTGTCTCTCTGTGTATTTCTTTTTCTGTGTCATATTATAAGGCACATTGATCTCAGTCTGGGGAAAATGCATCGCCTTATAGTCTATAAAATATGGTATTAATAACGTGGAAAGATAGGAAGAGGTGATAAGCACTACATTGTAATGTCTCACTTTATTCAAATGTCTTGCTGTTTTATTATATTGGTTGACACATAACCTCAAACTTATTTACTTTAGCTAATTATAAAACGAAATTATACAGTTGATTTTTTATAGAAAAAGAAAAATATCACAGCTTCATCTTTCGTGAAAGGCTATATCACTCATGATTCATACCATCACACCATCACTCATACCAGCCACGAGTGAAGAGCGAGCAAAGCAGGTAATATTTTCAGAGAATTCTGTTCCTGACTATATCTGACTATCTTACTATGTTAGCATAACGTTTAAACGGAGGGACCTAGGATGCTCAAATTTTGCATACAGATAGGTACTAAGGATATCTAGGCCAAGTTAATAAATGAGTCATAGGTTAAAGGTCAAGGCCACTGGGGCTGAAAATGCTGCCAAGCACCTGGCTCAATTACATTTGAACGGAGGGACCTAGTATGATGTTCAAATTTTGCATACAGATAGATAATTATCTAAGCCTGGTTTGAAAATGGTCATTGATCAAAGGTCAAGGTCCCTGGAGCCCATCTATATACTATCTTTGTTTCCATGATAACGTTTAAACAGAAGGACCTAGGAGAAAAACGTTCAAATTTTGCATGAGGAAAGGTACTAAGGATATATTTAGGTGGATCACTGGAGCTGAAACTAGTGAAAGTGCTGCCAAGCACCTGGCATGATATAACGTTTGAACAGAGGGACCTAGGAGTAGGACGTTCAACATTTGTGATACCGATCTTCTTTAGGTTCGAACATAAACATCCCCAACTGGAAGAAGAAGAACCCTAACCCTATTCCTTACCAAGATGCGTTAACCCCTTGACTGCCAGATAAAATCAAAGAAGAAAAGCATTGGGTAAATCATCCCACGAAAAAGACAACTGATAGAGCCAAGCTGGTAAAATGGTCTGGGGATATAATTCTCTTGACTGTGTTAGAGAAAAAACCAGCATATCAGGGATATTCCTCTTCATCTGATGCCGTCATCAGTGATGGCATCAGGTCAGTACATGATACGTTGGTGGCAGTCAAGGGGTTAAATATACGAAATAAAACAAATGCATTTGTTGACGAAAAATTAGACTAGGAAGAGTTACTATCCCCGAACATGGTCTGAGTGTTGCAACAAAGCTGTCCGTGTAGCTACTGCAAAAATTAACACTTATCATATACATGTACTCCTTCTTCTTCTCCTTAAAGGATATGAAAACAGAGAACATGTCGCAAACATGCTGAGATACACTGGACTTTGATTGTGTTGTATTGATGAACACGAAAAATTGCTATAAATGAAGTAAAAATGAAGATTTTCTAGCATTGCATTTATATTTTAATAAAGTCAATGTAGCAAAACTTAAACTTTTCGGCAGCTATGACACAATAGGGCTCCGAACGAAGGCTTCAATGTAAAAATAGACCTAATACTTCCATTGCATTGAAACAGGAAATGACGTTTTATTGAAGGCGCTTCTGTGACTTATATGTAATATCAATAATTGACGTCATTTTCTTCAAAGATTAGAACAGTGGACATCAGTTGTGTTTACTTTGGTGTTCTGAAGTCATGTTAGAAACAAAACTGACAACACGGTAAGCCTAAGATCTGTGAAGAAGCTACGTAGTCTATGAATGCTGCCATTGTTTTACTTTTCCTTTCGGTGCCCAAGTCTGTAATGACTCAATTTTGTCTCGGGTTTTTCACGCTTTCATCTCGTATGCGAGATACTGCCTCAAAGTCAAACCTCCCGTTTGAAAGTAAAAAATCAAGTCGTTTTCGACTCAGGGGACTTGGAGATAAAAAAAACTATAGCCAAGGCGGTTCCGAAAGGCAATTTCTTTCAAAGAACTTAATATAAAGCTGTTTAAGACAGATAAGCGATTTAAAACGATTTTTCAGCCAAAACTGAGTTTATTTGTCCTTTAAGTTAGGCAGCCAACTTCATCACATTGAAGATTCTGCTGCACTTTAGGGGGTAGAACGAAAAAGAGAAAATAACAGCAAAGATCGAGTAGAAAGTGAAATAAGATATTATGGGGAGAAGATAGAGCCCAAAATCGCATTCAAAAAAAAAAATTGGATGGCGCGCCCTCTGGCTGCGACACTCTCCTGGTGGGAGCAACCCGAATTTCACAGACGCCTCCGTGACTATAAAGTACATAATAAGTACCTAAGAAATAGTAAGATAGTCAGGAATAATTTAAGTATTTGTAGATCATGTCTAGAAGAGGTGTTCATAAATCTTTACAAATGTTTAATACGGCCTCATCTTGAGTATGGCAATATAATTTGGAATCCCTTTCTTAAACGACAGTCCAGTGCAATTGAGAAGGTACAGAGGAGAACAACCAAACTGATAAAATCCATGAAAAATTTGGATTATGAGGACAGGCTAAGTAAATTAGACTTGCCATCTTTAAAATACAGAAGACTAAGGGGAGATTTGATAAATGTTTACAAGATTCTTCAAGGCACTGACAATACTAACAAAGGCTTGTTTCACTTGTCTAACGAAATAAGAACCTGTAATAGTGAACTTAAGATCCTAACCAGGTACAGCAGAACTAACATTAAAAAAAACTTTTTTTCTAACAGTCACCCAATATTGGAACAACCTCCCTGCACATACTAAACTGGCCTCAGATACTAACAAATTCAAAAACCTCCTAGACAGTGATCCAAAAATTGCCCTGTTAAAGTACGTCCATGATTAGAGCATCAATATGGATGCTAAAAACCGCCACAGCAATTGCCAAACTCTAACCAAAAGGAAGGACGCATTGAGAGGCTGCAAGGCCTGGTCGTCCAAATACCTGACCTGACCATGTCTTTATCATATGTACTCCACAAATTTGGAGAAAATAAAATTAAAAAATCAATACACAAAAGCGAAGGTAATTCACGAGTAAAAAGACATCAATTTATACTACATATAAAAAAATATAGAGAGAACAACAAAAGGCTTCAATATGCCTACAGACTAGCAGAGATAAAATGGGCTGTGATAACGCTACAGCGCACGAATTCCCAAATCGAAACGGGAAGTGATGTAAAAGGTAAACCAGAACGGTTACCAGAGAAAACAGCCCGTGATGAAAACGGCCCCTACGAGAACGGCCCTTTACCCTCTAGTGGGAAATTAGAAGTCAATCTGTCTGTCTTTCTCTTTGTCTTTTTTCTGTTTGTTTTTCTATATAATTATATATGTCTGTGTCTGTCTTTCTCTCTGTATCTATTTCCTCTGTGTGCCTCTGTCTCTGGTTGCGTCTCTCTTTAGTGAGTGAAAATAGGGTTTTACGCCCTCTTCGGCCTTTCGGCCATGTGGGGCATTTGTAAATATAAAGATGGTGGGAACAATACTGGGGGCAATACCCGGAGGCAGTGCTTAACCAGTAATGTCCCGATCTTTTTTTAATACAGATATGTGTAGCAGTAACCACGCCTCGGATAAACCTCATCGGCTATGGTACTGCCACAAGATAATAATATATTATTTCTCTTTAGTCTTTGTGTCTCTCTCTTTAATAGACGATTTTCAGAGCAAAAAACTAGGGGAGAGCACTTCGTAAAAATTAGAGTTGATTACCTCGACTTCAATCAATCACACACACACACACACACACACACACACACACACACACACACACACACACACACACACACACACACACACACACACACACACACACACACACACACACACACAGAGAGAGAGAGAGAGAGAGAGAGAGAGAGAGAGAGAGAGAGAGAGAGAGAGAGAGAGAGAGAGAGAGAGAGAGAGAGATAAACAAACAATTTGTATAAAAGTAATAATAGGACAACAAACAAAATTTATAAAAGAGGGTACATAAAAACAAGGTTTAGATTATAAAAGCCAATGCTGAATACTAGAACAATGTAAAATAATGTATGCTAAAGTCAACACACATTCACCCTGGCTCTCTCTCTCTCTCTCTCTCTCTCTCTCTCTCTCTCTCTCTCTCTCTCTCTCTCTCTCTCTCTCTCTCTCTCTCTCTCTCTCTCTCTCTCTCTCTCTCTCTCTCTCTCTCTCTCTCTCTCTCTCTCTCTCTCTCTCTCTCTCTCTCTCTCTCTCTCTGTCTCTCTCTCTCTCTCCCCCTCCTCCCCTCTCCCTCCCCCCAATCTCTCTCCTCTCTCTCTCTCCCCCCCTCTCTCTCTCTCTCTCTCTCTCTCTCTCTCTCTCACACACACACACACACACACACACACACACACACACACACACACACACACACACACACACACACAGCAGCTTAAACCAACAATTTGTATAAAGTAATAATGGGACAATATGCATAAAACAAAATTAAAATGAATAATATCCCAAGCATAATACACAAAAACAAAGTTTAGATTATAAAAACCAATACTGAACACTAGAACAATGATAAAAGGTATGCTAAAATCAACACACATTCACCCTAGTTCTCTCTCTCTCTTTCTCCCTCCCTCCTCCTCCAATCTCCATCCCCTCTCCCCCCCCCCCTCTCTCTCTCACTTCCCCAGACACACACACACACACACACACACACACACACACAGACACATGCACACAAAGCTTAAACCATCATTTGTTTAAAACTAATATAGGATAATACACATAAGAAAACTAAAATGAACAATCAATATATATAATAGCAATAGCAAAGAAACAGAGACATCATAAAATGCTAGATCATATTATAATAATGTATGCTAAAAATCAACAAAGCAACACAGTTACCCTCTCTCTCTCACACACACACCCCATCTCTCTCCCTCTCACACAGCGCACACACACGCACTCCTCCCCCCCCCCCACCCCCCCCCCCCCCCCCCCCCCCCCCCCCCCCCCCCCCCCCTCTCTCTCTCAACACACACACACACCATTAGAAAAAACTTTTAAACACACACACACACACACACACACACACACCCACACACACACACACACACACACACAAACCGCACATGTACTCACACACACACACCACACACCCACTCACACCCACACACATTGCTGCCATTTTTCCTGTTCGAAGTTGAGGATGCAGGCCGATCATGTCCTGTTTAAGAGGCGCACTACTGTCGGCAGGTATGTGTGTGGGTGTCGGCAGTCTGTCAGTGCGTGCACTGAAACCGGGTGATCATATGGCGCGCCAAAGATACAAAACTCTATCTAGCTGTTCGATAGAGTTTCGAAACTGTATCTATCAGTTCGATAGAGTTTGAAAACCATATCTAGCTGTTCGATAGAGTTTTAAAACTCTGTCGAACAGCTAGATAGGGTTTCCACAAAATAACCCTATCGAGATATAGTTTTTCTATCTTGATTTCTGATTGGTACATGGCTTCAGCGACAAGTTTGTGGCCTTGGCAGGGCAGTGACCCGTGAATTTGAATAAGACGATAGACCTAGGCCCCTACATGTAGTCAAACAAACATGGCAGCTGAACAATTTCAACGAGCGAATCTTCCCGGCGTTTCATCTGTAATTGAAGCCGCTAAACGAGTTCGTAGAATGCCACCTATTAGGCTAGGTGTAGGTCACAGTCAAAGATACTAGTCCTATCTACCAATGAAATGCTTCGTTTAAAAAAAGTACCAAAATGGCGCGTTCGATAGAGTTTTACGACGAGAAACTCTATCTAGCAGTTCGACAGAGTTTTGAAACTCTATCGAACTGCTAGCTATAGTTTAGAAAGGGTTCAATAGGGTTTTTAAACTCTGTCGAACTGCTAGATAGAGTTTTGTATCTTTGGCGCGCCATATGATCAGCCTGCCTGACCTGCCAGAAGTCTGCGCCTGAAGTACTCAACCCGCATGGCGGCATAGCGTCGAAGCTT